>JAJOOH010000435.1:0-95483 GCA_029582605.1 Solanum gracilifrons | reverse complement strand
TTTATACAAATATTTATATATATATATATATATATATATATATATATATATATATACACACACATATATATGTAATGAATAATATGCTCAAATAATTATTGAGAAAAAGAAGAAAAAAGATCCAATTGACCTGAACAGTGACTTCCTCCGCTACTTAATAAGTTTTGGAGTCAATAATTAGTCAACAACAAATTATTTAGGGTTAAGAAAAATACTTCACAATCACTTCAATGATAATTTGTTTATCAAAAACCTATATGATTATCTTTCTTATCAAGCTTTGCAAATTTGATGGATTAATAAGAAATAACCCAAAAAATTTGCAATTGGCCGCCGATAAAAAAAATCAATTACATGTGCAGAAGTTCTTACTGTCATTTATTAAATAAAAAATATTCATTAAACTTTAACTTTTCTTTTAAGTGATGAAAACTTTTTAATTTGGATTCCATTAATTTAAAAATAAAGGACTTCGAATAATCATTAGGACAAGTGTTTGATGTTATTGTTCATTCCCACGTCAATGTGAAACACTGTCGCCAACAAGTTTTTCCATCCTGATCTTCTCACAATTTAAGAATGTATGTACTTTAGCCAACAAATCAACAAACTTCAAGTTCCATCTAATTCGTTCTGTTCGTGATAAAAATATATTTACCGTAACTTCCCTCCTTAGAAAGAACTATTTTGGAAAGAGTAGAAATTGGAAATTTTTGTAAGTTATGCTAAGTATAAATTTTGGGTCAACTTCAAACAACAATTACTTTTAGTACAGGATGAGTTAGATGTCCCATAAGAGATAAAATAAAAGGTCTTGGAATCCTCTTTCCAACGCCAGTGAGTTTTCTAATTTTTGAGCTCGTATGAGGGAGATATCCCCTTTTTGAAGTCGGGTTGTGTATTTAAGGAAAGTTACCCAAATTTAAGAGAGGTATTTTGGTCTTTTCCTTACCCTACAAGATTTAATTCATTTTTAGAAATTAATTAGGGGTCTAAACTGATTGTTTCAATTTCCACAATCATAATTCACACTAGCGTTTTGAGAGAAGTTAAGAAGAGGAGAAAAAAAAGAAAAGTCAAGCATTCGTCAAAGTTCTTGAGGATTTTGTTGCGGATTTCACCAAGGGTTTGATCCCTAAGAGGTATGTGAGTACAAATACGTTGGGTTCGTTCACCCACGCATCAATCATGTTAATTTAAGTGTAATTTCATTCTTAAAGTTGAAGAATTTGAGTTCTTGATTACTTTCTTGAAAATATTGTTTTACGTTCTTGATTTACGATCGGTTGATGTTTTCTTGAGATAATAATTGGAGTTTAAGGTTGTTTTTGAGTGAATTCTTGTGTACTATTGTTATGTATTGACATCTCAGTGATTGGGGGGGAAACCATTCGATTTAGGCGAATTAGGGTCAAAACACGAGTAAGAAAATCTATTAAGATTTCTGGGAAAAAGAGTGTGGCACCGCGCCACTCAGTGTGCCCCAAGTTGAGTTCAGTAATTTGATTCCTCGGGCGCAGTGCCACTCAGTGCACCAAGGTCACCAGATCCTCTAACCTTTCTCATATCTTTCTGTATGAATTCCCTCGAATCATACCTATGGTTACGAATTGATTTCTACACTCTAAGGTTGTAACACCCCAGATTCGAAAGAGGGAAGCTTAGGAGATTTCACAATTCCCAGGTGCCATCCACGAGGGCCAAGCATGTCCCGTGATATGGGCCACGGACCGTAGGTGGGTCCGTGGATGGGTGCCTCAGGAAATGTGTAGGCCATGGATCAGGGTTGGATCTACGGACAGTAAGTGGGACCACGTTCCGTAGTCCAGGAGCCATGGGTCCAGAAAAAAATCTCTGTCAAGGAACCATGAGTGTGCAGGATGAACCGTAGATCCATCCACGATCCGTCAATTGTGGGTCGTGGTTCACTGCTATCAGTTATTTTCAGGGGTAGATAGGTCCTTTCCTAATTGATTGATTCCTATACTATGTCATGTTGCCTATATTTAGAACCCCTTTATAAACCTTTTAACCCCTAAATTTACCCCATTTATTTTATTATTCCAAATTCCCAAAAGAAAACCAATTCCTCTCCAAATATTCTCTCTCTAGAAACTTGAAGAAGAAGAAGAAGGGTTCACCTAGGGTTTCAGGCTATGGTTCCAATTCCTCCATTGAAGGCTAGCATTTGGAATCAAGGTATGATAGCTTTTTTCCCATGGATTCCTTTCATCCAAGGAGTTTCCAAGTTCCTCTATTTCAATTGGTAGAATTCCACAATTAAGTTAGGATTTTCTTCAAAGATCATGGGTCCCTATCATTATTGATTTAGATGCTTTAATTTTGATCATCTATGCATGAATTGATGAATTTCAATGCTTTATGATGAATTCCCCTATGAACCCATGTGATCTCTATGTTTTCAAGTTATGAACTATATGTTGAGGGATTTTGATCTTAAAGGAAGAGTTTTATGAAATTGAGCATGCATTAATAATTTTGCATGAATTTATGATGGAATCCATATCTAGCCCATGTTTTCTAAGAGTTGATGATTGAAATTGGGTTTTGACCTCAAGGAGGTAAATTATGGACATATGGATTGTTTCATGAAATCTATGCAAATGCTTTAGGATGCCTTAAGAGTAAAGTAGCAATTCTGATGATGTTGCTTTGTGAAATGTTATTCTCACTAAAACACATACTAGCATGATGTGAAAGGTTTTCTCACATAGAAGGGATACTTAGGTTGAAAGCCTTTCTTACCTAATTGAATCAAAGGCTAGGAGATATCTTAATGAATCTAGCTTGAATTGGTAGGACAATGTCACCTTTTCATGAGTAAT
Source organism: Solanum gracilifrons (assembly GCA_029582605.1). NCBI lineage: Eukaryota > Viridiplantae > Streptophyta > Magnoliopsida > Solanales > Solanaceae > Solanum > Solanum gracilifrons. The sequence goes on along the minus strand of JAJOOH010000435.1, from coordinate 92,637 downwards.
GAAGTCAAGTAATAAATGGCTATTCTGTGTGAATTTATGCTTATCACCGAGTTCATATTGAATATCAGATGGAAGCTCTTACGTAGTGGAGTCCGGGTTTCCAAAGTAATCTTATGAGATAGAAGCCTTCACGTAGTGGAGTTTGGGTTTCTAGTAGCAATCTCCTTATGCCATAACTATGTGCCCCGATAGGTTGATTAGCTAGTGGATCCAGTTAAGTTAGAAGTTCAAGGTTCTACCTTCGGCAAGTAGGACACCACTTTTTAGTGTGGGGTAGACACCATATTCCATGTTATAGATCACATGGTCTCAATGTCGGTTAAGGCTAATTCCCCATAAGTAATAATGAACTAAGGTTACTCAAGGAGCATCACATATGAGTTCAAAACTTTTAAGGAAGAAGTTAGCTTGCATTGACCATGATTTATGACTTGTGTTTTATAACTCTTTCATATTTTGTTTTAGCATGGTCAATTGCATGTTATGAAATGAAATGTCCCTTTTAGCATGTTTTAAATGTTTTATGCATGGCTATCATACTTGGTACATTGTTTTGTACTAACGCATATTCTTGCCTACATTTTTTTCCAAATGTAGGGTCCTACAAGTAGGTTTCCGAGTCTCATGGCTAGTAGTTGAGTTCATAATATTCCTAAGCTTCGGTGAATCCTCATGCTTCGAGGATGGAGTTATTGTTTTAGTTTAATTCTTGTATTTTTCTTTGGGGCATAATATATGGGCTAGGCCCAATTTCATTCTTTTGTATTAGATGGCTATGATGAGACATGAGTTTAGAATTCTCCTTTTCGTTTATTAAAATGTTTTGGACTTAGACTATTGTTTTACTCTTATTGCTCTATTTCTTATGTTATGAGAGCTAAGTAGCTTGGAAGGAGTCCTTCGTGGTTTTATACGCCATGTTACATCTAGGGGCTAACCCTAGGTCGTGAAAAACTTGGTACTCAAAACACAAGGTTTAGAATGGTCCTAGGATGTCTCATAAGCCCCCTCTAGTAGAGTCTTATTCATGAGTGTGAAGCACGCCCCATTTATGAATGAGAGGCTATAAGAGGATTACGAAACTCCACTTCTTTCATTAGCCTTAAGTCATGTGATAGATTTTAACTTTATAAATTATCTCTCCTAATCCTTATCCTATGTTCTTCAGGATATGGCTACCCGAAGAGTTTATGCAAGATGGAATGCGAGGGAGAATGCGGAACAAGAAGCTCATCCCCAAGCTCCTCAAGTTTCGGTCGATCCTCTGGCTGAGCGTGTTTCTAATACAGATTTTAGGGCTGTTTTTCAAGTATTGATTCAAGCGGTTACGACCCAATCCAAAAGGGAGGTTGTGGTTCCCGCAAGCTCAAACGTGAATCCGGCGGCTTCAAGAGTAAGGGACTTCACAAGGATGAATCCTCTAGAGTTTCATAGGTCCAAAGTTGAGGAAGATCCTCAAGAGTTTATCGATGAGGTCTTTAAGAATTTGATGATCATGGGAGTTACGTCGATGAAAAATGCAGAGTTGGCCGCTTACTAATTGAAAGGTGTGGCTCAAATTTGGTATAATCAATTGAAAGATGGGTGACCGGAAGATGCTGGTCTCTTTATTGGGATTAGCTTAAAGCCGCGTTTCTTGATAGATTCTTTCCCCTTGAAATGAAGGAAGCCAAGCTGCTAGAGTTTATTAACCTTCATCAAAGGAGCATGAGGGTAAGGGAGTATGCTCTAAAGTTCACTCAATTGTCTAAGTATGTTCCAATGATGGTTGCCGATTTAAGGGCTAAGATGAGTAAGTTTATGTCGGGTGTTCCGATCCGGTGGTAATAGAGTGCCGAACGGCAATGCTCATTCATGATATGGACATCTCTCATCTTATGGTACATGAACAACAAATCGAGGAAGATAAACTCAAGAAAATGCATAGGGAGGCAAAAAGGGATAAGATCGGTGTCACACCCCGAGGCTACCCCGTTGAAGTAAAACAAGACCTAGAATCATGAGTGACCCCAAGATAACCCTGATGCTGGCATATCATAAGCATACTAAAACAATTGAATAAAGAGATACTGTGCGGAAGCTAAAACATTAGTTAGTTGAAAAATGGGGAATGCCCAATACTGATCTGAATATGTGAATAATTTCTATGAGTTTAGTGATACTCAACAATCACTCAAAAGTTAATGTTGAAACTAACATTATGTCTGAAAAAGCACTGACTAGAGTTGCTGGGACATGCCCCAACTAACCCTAGCAAAACAGAAACTAAAATGAAAGACGACATGTAAGAACAAGTCTATTGTCCTCGAAGTATGAGGACTCACCACTGAAGCTGCTGAATACTGATAAAAAATCGATCTATGCGTGATCTGAATGATGAGTACCTGAACCTACATCATGAAAAGGATATATGGCAGAGTATGCATCAGTACTTGGAATGTACTGAGCATGCAGGTTATAGAATATAGCTGAACGAATATAACTGAGCAATAATATAATCTGAACGGCATAATAATACTGAAATATACTAAACACTGAGCTAAATGCAATGACCAAGAACTAATCATGAATTTACATGCTGAGACTGAACACTGAAGTATAACTGAAAACCTCGTCAAATGCACTAGAGTCTGACTGTGGGAGCTACTATTAACCGACATAACACCACGTGAGCTAAACGTGTAGTCTGATGTATACACCCCATTGAGAGGACCCAATACACCTTGCCAGGGGTATAAAGGCATGACTAGCGTGATTACTAAATCTGATGCCCAACAGAGAGGACTTATAACCTATGGGGGCACGTAGTTCTAGGACTATGAGGGTACACCGAACCCTAGTCCAACTCGATACTAAGCCTACTCCCAACTGGAATGTGCATGACACAACTTCACTGAAATAATGGATTAGCTTAATATATTGACATGCTAACTGAGAATGCAACATTTAAGTACTGATAATGAAACATTCTAAATTTGAGACATGTATATCAGTTTATCTGACCTAGCTAGTGTAATTCATGAACTAAACAAATCTACACAACTAAGGTTTTGAGTTTCATGCAAGGAACTAAGCAATGATTTCACGAAAACATGATAATTTGATTAAGAATACTATAACAGCTAAATCACAACCAATATTTAAGGTTTAAGAAACCCTATGTCTAAGCAAGATATAACGAATCTAGAATCTGATTGAATTCTAGGGACCTAGTGGATGAAAGGAACCCATTAGTGAAATCATATATACATGGTGATGAAATTCACGAAGAAATATTTCGACTTGGGGGCTGGAACTGAAGAAAACTTTCTTCGTTCTTGGAAGCGTTTGGTCAACTTTTTTCTCTTTTTTGCTGTACTATTTTATGAATTTTTGGAGAATAATCGTTCTGGGTAAGTTCTGACTAAGTTACTAGGCTTAAACTGAGTAAAACGATGTGGTTTAAAGGTAAAACGATAGTTTAAGTGTCTACCACATAGGGGAAAAGACCAAAATGCCTTTAACTTAAATCTGACGAAGCCCATCCACGGAGAGAATGACGGTCCGTCATTTCGACTATCGGCCGTCGTTTGGGTTTATCGTTCATGATCTGCCCGACAGGGCTTCACTGAAACAAGCATAACTTTTTACTCGGAGATGAGCTTTTAGAAAACTCAGTGGTGTTGGAAAGGGGATTCAATTATCTTTAATTTGATAGGTCATGAGACACCTAATCCTTTTTCGCTAAGAGTTATGACCATTTGAAGTTGACCCATCAACAGTTTCCCTCTAACTGGCTACTGCCCTCACCTACGGTCCGTAGGTCCAACCACGGATTGTACTAGTCGATCGTAGGTGGGATTAGAGACTATAAAGATTTGGGCCTTAACGACAGAACCCCACCTATGGTCCGTGGTCCTACCTATGGTCCGTGGGTTGTTTCGTTGGTACTGGCACCACACATTCTAAAAAATAGGATTTTCTTCGTTTTGAGATCTGAGGTGTTACATTATCTCCCCCTTGGGGACATTCTTCCTCGAATGAAGTATAATCTAGCTGAGTATAGAGGGAAGGAGCTGCAATTCGTACCACTAAGTACATGAAACTGATATCTAACTGAACTGAGTTTCAAGAACATGAAAATATGCTGGAAATTCAAGAATAGCTGAAAGAACAAGACACTAAGACTAAATTTGTGCAAGAGTAAGCTGAGGGACATGAGAGGAACTATTACCTCAAGCTGAAACGAAATCGTATGGAAAGAGATAAGGATACTTGGCCTTCATGGCTGCTTCTGCTTCCCAGGTAGCTCCTTCGACAGATATACTCCTCCACTAAACCGTCACTCAAGCGCCTTCTTTATTTATCAACCTACGAACCTAATGGTTTTGAATCTCAACCGACTCATCTTCATAAGTGAGACTATCCTTCATAGCCACACTCTCTAATGGCACTATAGATGCTGGATCACTCATGATGAATCCAAGATTTGGACACATTTAGGGCTTTATTTGGAGAGATTTAGTGTCCTCAAATGCTTATTTTGTGCAAATAACTTATGTAAAGTCCTAGATTTCTAGGTATTTTGATTGAGGAACAAATCATGGACACTAATTTGCATGAAAAGAATGAAGCGAGCTGAAAGAAGGAAGAAAAATAGGCCTGGTGATAGACAAGTCACCATTAGGCGAGTCGCCGAGTTGACCGCCTAAAGTTTCAGTGTACCTATCCCTGAAAGAGAAAATCAAGTTGACGCGAGAAAAAAGCAGTCAGCGGATCGCCAAGTGATTCTGTAATGCATAACTAGATCGCCCAAAGTTACCGAACAGAAGGATGCTGAAGGCCAGGGAAAAAAAGGTGATGGAATTGACCAAAGGGCGGATCGCCTAGTTGATCGGCGAGCCCGACTTACTGCACCGAATGGTCCTTTGCAGCAAATTTTTGTCGACTATAAATACGTTTTTTGAATATTAAGTTGGGTATCAAGTTTTATTTTGAACAATCTTTAGAATTAATTTTCAGTTTGAACTCTGAGTATTGAGACAAGTTTTCCTTAGCTTTGAAGAATTGAAGTTTTTCACTTTTGAGAAATTGGAAGTGGGTCGTTGAGATTCTTCAATTTGGATCTCTGTAAAGACGAACTTAATATTACCAGTTGATGGAAACAAAATTTAGGTAACGAATTTTATCTTTTTATGATGTCTAACTAAAACCCCAATTCTTGGGGTGTGAGTATGTGATTATGGACTGATTTAGTTTGTGGGTATTGCTAATTGTTAGTTTAAATGCTGTTTAGAAGTGATTTCAATCATTAATTGTGGTTTAACTTAAAGAATTGTAGTTGCAAATGCATTTCTACCTTCGTGTTTTTGGCTTGCTCAAGAGAGAGGTTTTATAATTGAGATTATTGATGGATGGTCTGTGGGTATTGGGTTATCATGGGTTCAGCTCGAGAGAGTGAATCCTAAACCCTTTTCCACACGTTCAGCTCGAGAGAGTGAATAGACTAAGGCGTAGGTTGTTCTTATTTTGTGTTCTTGTCGATTTTTGAGAGAAATTGACTTGATTCGGGGTAAATTATTCGAGAAAAAGTTTACCTACTCCATAGTCTAGCTTATTCACTAATATTTAGTTATTTCCTAACATTTTCAATTGCCCATTTGTCTACATTAGCCTATAATCGAATCACATCTCAAGAACCCGTCTCATTATTGTTAATATTGTGTTATTTGTTGTTGTTGTAGTAGATATTTTCAAACCAAAACCCCCTGTTATTTGACATTCGTGTCACCCCTAATTTGACTTACGTTTTTATTCGTAAATGTCTATTCCTTTGGCTGTTTTGAACATATTAGTACTTTTCTATTGAATCTTAAACATGTACCAATCCCTGTGGGATTCGACCCCAACTCATTTAGTTGGATTATGTACTGACTAGCAATCGTTGACACTTAGAATTTGATGAGGTGTCCATGAAACGTTAATCAAAATGGCGCCGCTGCCGGGGAGTGGTGTTGTTTAAGATTCGTTGGTTAAGTTGAATTTTGTTCTTTTTAGTCATAGTTGAATCTACTTACTTTTAGTTTTGTTTTGTGTATTGCTTGTTTAGAGCAGAGAAATTGAGCATGTCTTGTGGCAACGGTGACCAAATGGATCACCCTCCTTTGAGATTGATGATTCCTAGGGATGACATCCTAACTTTCAAGCAAGTGTGGAATGTGTTTGAAAAGTGGAGATTGGCGATCAAATTATCTAATCAGCGACTCGCAAGAGAGGTCGGCGTGCCCGATTTGGACTGCCGTTGGACTCATGGAATTTTGAAATTGGAGTCTGTAAAACTGGATGATCCGTGTAGCATATTGACGTGTCGGCGAACGGGTCGGTGATCGTGACTTTGTCCTCCGTTTCGACCCTACTTTAACCGGAGGTCCTGTAAAAGTCATCGAGGTAGGTGCCTACTCGGCGTGTCGTCGAGTGGGTTGGTGAGCAAGACTAATGTCACCGAATAGGCAAGAATTTGACGGTTTTAAAGGCCAAAGGTTTAAACTTTCAATCTCTTCCACATTCCCTCACTTTTCAACTTTCCAAACTCATACCCACGCCTTATTTTCTTATTATTTTCATGTTTTCACTAATTCCTAGTCGTCATTTGTGTGTTCAGAGTTGGATTCTTTGTCACCTAGCTTTTCAAACATCATATTCAGCATAAAAGGTTGGTTTTCTGAACCCCAAACTTGTAATTAGCGATTTTACTCATTTGCAATTGTTCTTATCTTAGTGATGTGTGCTGGGACTCTCTGATTTCATTGTTATTGTGCTTGTGTGCATGGGTGCCTATTTTAATTTGAATATCTTGCCTAAATTATCGATATTGTGGATTTCCCGAATTGTCGTGCTAAAATTGATCAAAATCTTATTGGGTTGTGTTGTGTTGTGTTGTTGTTGGGTATAGTCGTGTGAAGTCTAAGTAACCCGCATTTGTGCTAAATGACTTACTTTACCTAATGACGGAGCGGTTGATGTCATTCTTAAGGGCAAAAGTCATCAAATTAATAAATTTGGCCAAACCGAGAAAAGTCTTAGTATCCTTGGGACATTGGTGTAATGGGTCTAAGTCTAATTGAGTGAGTGCATGTTTTGATTTTGTTTTCGGGGGCTGCGGGGTTGAATTTGGAAGTCATGGTTGAAAGTTGGGCCGTTTGGCAGGCTGGGTCGAGCATGATGAACCACTCGGTGGTTCGCCGAATCCCTTTACATCGCCTTCAATTTCATGCTAAAATTGAGTTTGGGTTCTGTAACTTTTGGCGAGAAGCCTGAGTTTGCCGAGTGCACTCGCCGACTTGCCGATTGTCTTCTTGATCACCCTTTCTGCACTCCTAACCCCTAAAATGCCCTGTAACTTTCGGCAGGCTAGTCCTTACTCGCCGAATGGTGTCTATGATTCACCAATTTACCCTTCCCATCACCGCATGCCATGTTTTCTGGGAAATTTTGAGGCAATCCTTTCGGCGAGCCCGATCTGGCTCGCAAAAGTGATTCGGCGACTCGTCGATTGGTTTAGCGAGTCTCTATGCAACTATTTTCTGCAACTTTTTCTGAACTATTTCTAACTCTTTATGATGTTTTTGCAGATATGGCCAGATGAAAAGTGGATGGTAGAGACATGCCTCCCCGCAAGAGGCCTAAGGGGATAAAAATTTATGAGGATGCAGTTGCATCCAAGGCTAAAGCTACCAAACTTCCCACAACAGGTGGGAAGGGAAAAGAAAATTGAAAGGCACTTGCACCTGCATCACTGGAGTTCAGCTCCGATAGAGACGGGATTTATGCCACTCACCTCACCACTTCTGAAAATGAGGGTAACCACCAGGATCCTTAGGTTACAACTTTTAAGCCTGAGGATGATGAGTTACTAACAGTCTAGAGAGCAGAGCTACGATTCAAGAAGATGTATGTTCCATCTATGATCAGGATTCCCCAGGCCACCACTACTCATCATGCTCCCGCACAGGTTGTGGCCCTAGAACCACCGGTACAAGGTCCTCATCCCCTGTCTATGAATAAACTGAAGACTGAGGGATTGAGGACCATCATAGAGGAGAAGAGGTTGTCTACTGATCGAGTCATAGATAGTTACCCGGAGATCATGAGCTGCCTGAGGTCACACAAATTCTAGCTATTCACTAAGCCCCGTGGCCTGTATATTCCAAATTGGGTCAGAGAATTCTACACTGTCTGTAGTGCCCTAGTGCTACAAGGGGAAAAGACGGTAGCCAAATTCAACCAGGTTGACTATGTGGTCGTCAGGGGTAGAAAGGTAAAATGTGATAGTGATGCTATCAATGCAATCTTGTGTGTTTGAACACGAATTGGGGATGACTGCCAACATTTGTTCATCACAAAAGACGTTAGAAAACTTGAAGAACTGGTTGGGTCCTCTGATATCAGACGGTACTCCCAAATGGCTTGAGATTGGATCACCCATTGAGAATAAGGACCTAAACATAGAAACAAGGTTCTGGTTTGGCTTCATCATCAATACAATTATGCCATCCCAGAACGAGTCGGTTCTCCGCCATGCCAAGACAGCATGTATGGGTTGCATCATTAATGAGACAAGGCTGAACTTGGGGATGATTATGGTACATGAGATGGTCATGAGGGCCAAGCAACCCCAAACTTCCCTTTCATTGCCGATGTTGATTATCGAGTTGTGCAAACAAGCTCGGGGGCCTAGAGATGAGAAAAAGGATGTGGAAGTGATTCTCACATATTCTACTAACTTCCAGAGGATTAATGCGGAATATTTGAAGAATGAAGTAGAGAAGAAGAAGAATACAGCCCCGGTGGCTACCTCCCCGGTTGTTGATATTCAGATACTACCTGCAGAGGCAGTATTGCCTACTTCGTCCCCTGGGCCTTTAGGGACATCTAGTGTTTTCCCTTTTGTTACTCCTAGTTCCTCTCCTGCTCCATTTCCTCCCAGATCTAGTACTGGTACTGCTGCTGGCCGACCCCTGCTCACCCAGGCTGCATTGCTACAGATGGGACAGCTAGCATATTCTATCGATAGGCGTATCTCCAAGCTTGAGTCTACCATTCCTGGAATGATATAGAAAGCCCTTGCTGATGCTGTGACACCCCTGAGTTCTACCATTGATGCCCTTACGACAAGGATAACGATGTGCGAGTGTGGCCAATGGGCCACTGAGGAGGTGACGGGTCCTAAAGGCCGCTATTGCTGCGCTGAGGAGAGATGTGGACCAACTGAAGTCTACTGACATGTAGATGATTTTAAGGACAGTTGTGATCCCTGATATGCCAGTTGATCAAGATGTGCCTCCGGCCACCACTGGAGATCAGATTCGAACTGAGAAGGTAGCTGTGCCGAATCTGAGGATAAGACCGATGAGGAGCTGCTTGTTGCTGATGAAGAGGCTTCTTATGAGGGCCTTATGGAGACTGAGGAGGCCATGGTAGATGCAGTTGTACAGATCTCATTAGCAGACACACCCATGGCTGACCTTACTCGACCTATTCACTACAAGAAAAAGCTTTATTTAAGACCAATATTTAGGGACGAGTTAATAATCCCATCTTTAAAGGTTTATGTATTGGGACAAGATTTTAATCTGGTCTTTAATTTCTTGTGTTGTTGTGAAGGTACTAAATGTGGTATCTAGAGAAAGTATAAACTGGTCCCAATATAAAATTTAGGGATCTTGAGAAATTTATTAAGATGGGAAAGTACTGAAATGTTAAAAAAAATCTATTTTCACCAGAATTAGGAGCCAAAATGTCAATTACTGATTAAAATTGTAAAATGAAATCAAAAAATAAAACACCTCTATTTCTCAAAACTTAACGTGAAATAGAACAACCCTAGCATCGATTTTTCCTAAGAACAATCTTCACAATACAACGATCTAAGAGCAGCTCTCTACTCAAAATCTTTGTATTCTCAAAATAGAGAAAGCACTGGTCTGCCTAGAAGCATACGCAACAGCTTGTTTCAGTCATTCATCTGTATTTTTTCGGAACAAAGAAAGTACAAGTCTTTCTAGCACCGATCTCAAACTCTATCTTCTATTCACTCGAATCTGAGGTATTACTCCACTTCTTTTTGTTTATTTGTTTCCTTCTATTAAGCTGATTTGTTGTTTGTTTTGTTCAAGTTATAATTCTTCTTGTTTAAGTTAGTTTTGTTCAATGATCACAGTAGCTGCTAATCATTATTTTTTTAAAATGATTCAGTTTTATAGTGTTTTATGATCTCAAATATGAAGGGGAGCAATCATTAAAGATCTAAGTGTTCCTAAAGGTTAAGAACAATAAATTAAACTTGAAATGGGGAACAAACAAGTAGACGAGCTAAAACAATATGATCAATATCGAGAGAGTTGTGTTCAAGTTGAGAAATCCATTATGAATTACTAGTGAATCATTTTTAAGCTTTTAAGCCTAACAGAGCAAGTGAGAAATGTGATTGTTGTATGTTACTATTGGAAAATTGAAAAATTGATAGTTTTGTTTGGTTCCAAAAACTAATATAAGATGTAAAACGAAATAGAACTGATGCAAATGACCTTATGTGGTGATGCACATAGAAGGTTGAAAAAGTGATAGCTTCGTTTGGGTCTGAAACATGGAAAACTTGATATCTTTCAAGAAGATACATTCTAACAGTTTGTAAAAACATTATTAATCCATATTTTCTAACAAGTTCTCTTATTTCTTTCTAGTTGTATCTTAGTTATTTCTCCTCTTTGCGAGTTGTTTTTTTCTTCTCTAAATCTAAGAGTAACTCTCAACTGAAAATCTTTGATTTATGAAACTATCGAAAGCACGAGTCAGCCTAGAAGGAGTCGCAACATCTTGGTTTCAGTGTTTCATCTGTGTTTTTTCAAGACAAAGAAAGTACAGGTCTGTCTAGCACCGATCTCAACTCAATCTATATCTTCTATTCACTGGAATCTCAGGTATTACTCCACTTCTTCAAGTTTATTTGTTTCCTTGGATTAAGCCAATTTGTTGTTTGTTTTGTTCAAGTTATAACTCTTCTTGTTTAATTAGTTTTGTTCGCTGATCACACTAGCTGCTGATCATTATTTGTAAATAAAAGTTTCAGCTTTATAGTGCATGTTTTATTATCCCAAAAATGAAGGGGATCTATCCTTAAAGAACCAAGTGTTCCGAAAGGTTAAGAATAATAAACAAACTTGAAAAGGGAAACTAGAAAGTAAACGAGCTAAAACAAGATGATCAATATCGAGAGAGTTGTGTTCAAGTTGAGAAATCCATTATGAATTACAAGTGAATTGTTTTTAAGCTTTTAAGCCTAAAAGAGCAAGTGAAAATACCGATTGTTGTATGCTACAATTGGAAAAGTGAAAAATTAATAGTTCTGTTTGGTTCTAAAAACTAATCAAAGATGTAAAATGAAATAGAACTGATATAAATGACCTCATGTGGCGATGCACATAGAAGGTTGAAAAAGTGATAGTTTCGCTTGGGTCTAAAACTTGGAATACTTGATATCTTTCAAGAAGATACATTCTAACATTTTCTTAAAACAGTATTGATCCATTTTTTCTAACAGGTTCTCTTATTTCTTTCTAGTTGTATCTCAGTTATTTCTCCTCTTTGCGAGTTATTTTTTTCTTCTCTAAATCTAAAAGTAGCTCTCAACTGCAAATCTTTTATTTATCGAAATAGAGAAAGCACAGGTCTTCCTAGAAGCAGACGCAACAACTCGATTTCAGTGCTTCATCTATGTTTTTTCAGGACAAATAAAGCACAGGTCTGCCTAGCTCCGATCTCAACTCAATCTTTATCTTCTATTCAGTCGAATCTCAGGTATTACTCCATTTCCTCCAGTTGATTTGTTTGCTTTTATAAAGCTGATTTTTGGTTTGATTTGTTCGAGTTATATATAACTCTTTTTTTTTAAGTTACTTTTGTTCGCTTACACTAGCTGCTAATGGTTATTTGTAAAACGGATTCAGTTTTGTAGTGTGTTATGATCCCAAAAATGAAGGGGGTCTATCTCTTATTTCTGTAGACATGTATCTCAGTTATTTCTCCTCTTTTTCGAATTGTTTTTTCTTCTTTAAATCTGATTTGTTGACTCTTTCCTTCTTACATCATAGTGTATAGTGTGTGCCTAAAGAATCGATCATATTTTTCACAACGAAATTAACTTGAGCTAATGAAAGATGAAAGAAGTATAATAGAGTTGATGCAAATTAACTCTTGTAAATGATGTTTATAGTAGGTTGAAATATTAGTAGTTTCATTTAGGCTTCAAAACTTTGCGAACTCGAGAATTTTTAAGATACATTCTAATAGATGCACCATATATTCTTCCATTTTTGTATAACTGAATCACTATTTTTGTTCTAAAGAAACTGAACAGTGAACTATTATTGAACATAGACACTCACAGATTATGAATTAAGACAATGTTCAGAGAGAATATAGAGGGAGTACTTCAACTAAAGAAATCTATTTTAAATTACAAGTGAAATATTGTTTACCTATTAAGGCGAATAGAGCAAGCTGGAAAGTGGTTGCATTTATTAAAACTGATCCAAATGTGTAGTTACCTGCAACTAATTCCTTAAAATACTGGTTACAGAATCACAAGTTTTGCGCATCTTACACTTTTTCTTATCGTTAATATTTTCTTAATCTCTTTTTATGTATTCTCCAAGGTTATGGAGCCTTGTAAGCAATGGATGCAACTTTCTCCTGATAATCGGGTCGACCAAGCCTATTTAGATGGTGTGAAAAAGTTTTTGAATTCTGCTTTTTAGAGATCAGGAAAATAGGATGAAATACGATGTCCATGTTACAAATATTGTAATAAAACATTAGGAACTCGTGAGACGATTGATACACATTTAAAAGTATATGGAATAATTTTAAATTATACTTTTTGGTATCACCACGGAGAACATTTAGGTGAGCTAGTGTCAAATTCTGAAGATGAAACTGATGATGAAGTGGAAGGTTATGAGAGTGAAGATGAAGTACATGAATTGTTGAAAGATTTATATCCTAATATTGATGAAGCATCCATCCACACTAGTTATGAAGATGTAGTTGAGGAGGAGCCAAATGTTGAAGCTAAAAGATTTTACAACTTATTGAAGGATTTGGAGCAGCCACTATACAAAAATTCAAAGGCTTCAAAGCTTTCATGTTTGATTAAATTGCTTCACATCAAGAGTATGGGACGTTGGAGTAATGAGTCTTTTAGCATGTCATTAAAATGTTAAAAGAGGAGTTATTGCCTAATGGGGCTAATTTACCAAATTCATATTTTTAGGCAAAGAAGATTATTCGCAATCTTGGGCTTTCTTACAACAAAATTGATGCTTCTACTAATGATTGCATGTTAAATTGGAAGGAGGATAGCTTACTAGATTCTTGCAAAATTTGTGGTGCGTCAAGATGGAAAATGAATAATCATACCAGGGAAACAAGGATTAAAAAGGGTAAAATGATAGCCTCAAAGAGTTTGCATTATTTTCCATTAAAGTCTAGGATTCAAAGGTTGTTTATGTCTACAAAGACATCTTATCTAATGACATGGCATAAGAATGAAATAATTAATGATGGAATAATGAGGAACCCAGTTGACTCAATGGCATGGAAGTCATTCGATGAACTTCACCCTTCCTTTGCAACCGAACCCCGTAATGTTCGACTTGGACTTGCTAGTGATGGATTTCAGCCATTTCGCAATTCAAAAAGCTCACATAGCATTTGGCCTGTGGTTCTTATTCCTTATAACTTACCACCTTGGTTGTGTATGAAACAAGAAAATTTTATCTTGCGAATGCTTATTCCTGGTCCAAATGGTCCTGGAGATGCACTTGATACATATCTTCAACCTCTGATAGAGGAACTAAAGGAGTTGTGGGAAGTTTGTATTGAGACCTTTGATGCATCAACTAAACAAAATTTTAAGTTTCATGCTTCTTTGTTGTGGATTGTCAATGACTTTATAGCATATGAAAATTTATCAGGATGGAGTACGAAAGGAAAGTTGGCATGTCCATCTTGTAATAAAGACACATCCTCAATTCGATTGGCTAATTGTAAGAAACAATGCTTTATGGGTCATCGACGTTACCTTCCCAAGGATCATAGATGGAGAAATGACAAAAAGTCATTTGATGATACAATAGAGAAAAGGCTCCCACCGAAAACATGTTCTGGAATTAATATACTTAATCAAGTCCAACATCTTGAAGGGCAACCAGTAACTAAGGATCCTAAGAAAAAGAGGAAGATATCACATGAAAAGCGAAAGGATAATTGGAACAAGAAAAGTATCTTTTTTGAACCTCCATATTGGAAATCTCTCTTGTTGTGACATAATTTGGATGCCATGCATATTGAGAAAAATATATACGATAATATTATGGGGACAATCATGAATGTCAAAGGAAAGACAAAGGACACAATTAACACTCGGTTAGACTCGAAGGAGATGAATATTAGGCTAGAATTGCACCTTATCCAAAGAGAGGAGAAAGTTGAATTTCCAACTGCGTGTTACACATTGTTGCCTGAAGATAAGCACAAGTTATGTCTTCTCTTGAAGAATTTGAAGGTCCCTAATGGGTTTTCATAGAATATTTCTCAATGTGTAAACTTGAAAGATCACAAGATATATGGATTAAAAAGTCATGATTGTCATGTTCTTTTGCAACATATACTTCCTCTTGCTCTTTATGGTATTCTGTCGAAAGAAGTGTGTGAACCTTTTATTGAGTTATCAATTTTTTTTTTGTTCTTCAAGCAAAAGAGTTGAGGATTGATGACTTGAAACATATTGAATCACAAATTCCCATAATACTTTGCAAGTTAGAAAAGATCTTTCCTCCTTTTTTTATGTCATGGTGCACTTGCCAATTCATTTAGCAGGTGAAGCTGAGATTGCTGGACCTATTCATTATCGGTGGACGTATCATATTGAGCGATGATTATATTTTTTGAACTCTCTCTTTGGTAATAGGGCATGTCCAGAATGTTCTATTGCAGAGGGCTACATTGAAAATGAATGCATGACCTTATGTTCAAGGTATCTGCATAGAATTGACACAAAATTCAATCGGCCTGAAAGAAATTATGATGGGGGCTTAAAAACATCAAATGAGGGTTTATCTATATTTTGCCAACCTGGAAAAATTTTGGGAGCTAAAGTTTCATGTGAGCTTGAAAGCTTATGAGTTGGAACATGCACATATATACATTTTGAAGAATTGTGATGAAATCATACCATATCTTGAGTATGGAGAGTTCTTTTATATCGTCTTATATTTCTTATTTCCTTTAAGGTGATATCGTTTCTACATGAAATTTATGGTTAACCTCAATTTTGTAGAGAGTTTGCACAAAATCATATAGATACTGCGCAAAACTTATCATATACAAAATGGGACCGAGAATTTATTGAATGGTTTAAAGATATGGTGAGAAATATATAAACAACAGATTCAATATCCTAACTTTAAGCTAATCTTTCTAAAGTATTCAATGTTATCTTGTTTCTAGGTTGCACAATTGCATAAAACAGATAATAGTCGGCTCATTGAAGATCTTCTCTCACTTTCACGTGGTCCTACTAAATATTCAACACATTTTAATGGCTACATTGTCAATGGATACAGATTTAATATAGAAGATCATGATCAAATGTTAAGGACTCAAAACTGTGGTGTTGTTGTAGTTGGTGAGAATGATAAAGATAGTGAGAATGTTGATTACTATGGAATTTTAATAGATGTGATTGAATTGCAATTTATCTCGAATAGAAGGGTGATTTTGTTCCGTTGTAACTAGTTTGATGTGTATGCCAAAATAAAAGGAATTAAAAGATTTGAGTATGACCTCGTGAATGTGAATCCAAGTAGTTTTTTGAAAACAAATGAGCCTTTTGTTTTAGCGAACCAAGCATCTCAAGTGTTTTATGCTAGTGATAATTCCAACAAAGGTTGGAATGTAGTGAAGAAGACTCAACCTCGTGATTCCTATGAGATGGGGAAACAAATGAATGATGAAGATTATGTAGTTGACTTAGAAAGTCCTTCACAAAAGAAACGAAAACAATAGATCGATGAGGTTAAGTATCTTTACTGAACTAATAGACATGATTGTTTTTAATACTAGATTGTCGCAGATGATTCTTGTTTGGGAGGAGGCGATCACGAGATTGATTTCTCCTTTTGATTCTTGATAATAACTTTCTATTAAAATTTCTATTCTTCATAACTTTGATTCTATGCTTTGGTTCACTGGTACCTATCTGAAATACTAATTATATTCTATTTTTCAGTTTACAGGATAAAAAGTTTTCTTATAATTTTTCTACTTTTGGCAATTTTTGCAGGTTCGATATGAAAACTAAAAATGAGGATGGATCAATTATGAAGAGTACTATCAGATACTCATTTGTTGCACCTAGGGCAATTGGAAGAGGAAGAGAAAGAGGACGAGGGCTTAAATCTTTGACATCAAAAGGAAAATTTTCAACTAAGAGTTCATTATTTCAATCTAGTGATCTTGTTAAGCAATACATCCAAGAAGTTGAAACAAGTAAGCTTTTGAATATATGTGGACTTCTTAATTGCATATATATACATATCTTCTATCAATTTATCGATGAGTGTTACTTTTCTACAGGTGCTATTGAGAAGGGACGACAACAAGAACTTACCAACATCCCAATGTCTTCTAGTCATGAAAAGAGAGCAATAAATGAGAAGTCCAATATGTCTCTTGAGAAAGAGTATATGCAAGTTAATACTTCATTTCATCCATCTACCAAGTAAGCTAATCAGTGCATCCATGATGTTGAAACAAGTATGTTTTTTCATGATTTGTGTTCTTTTTACTAATTTTATCCATATTCCTTGTAATGTCAAGACTCACGAGTTGAGCCCTTTTTTTGTAGAATTAATTTGCATTCAATACAATACTTTGTCAAATATTCACAGTGAAATTGAATTCAAATAATAGTGATTTGTTTTCTGCAGGTGCTATTGGTAAGGTACAAGGAACTGGATATAAAAACTCCACCATGTCTTCTTGTCAAGTTCCTACTCCCTTTCGTTCATGTACTAATCAAGTAAAGAAATGTACCAAAGAAGTTGAAACAAGTATTTTTTTTTTAAATTTATGTTTCTTATTCCATATATAACAAAAAATAAACATCTAGATCTTTCTGCTCATCTTTAGGAGTTTCTGAAAATATTGTGAAATCTAATCAAGGATTGCCATCAATCGATAAAAATACCATGGTCCTTGAGAAAGAGAACACACAAGACAAATCCCCTAGTTCTATTGATCAAGTTATGCAGCCTTCCCAAACAACTGAAACATGTATGAAAATTTACGAATCCATGCACTATCTATATGCAAAATTTAATTTTATTGCAACTGTTCTACTAAATTATACAATTATAGGATCATCTAATCCTAGAAAGGTAAAAAGAATTCGAGGGAGTAACAACTGTAAAGAAGTTGCATCACTTGAAGCTGGAAAGAGGTTGAAAGTAACAATTTACAATAATTGAACGGTTGGAACAAATAGCAATCTGTTTTCGAGGCACTTGGGAAAAGTTATTCGTGACTGTAATATGTGTCCAATGGGAGTATCATCATGGAGTGATATTAAGCAACATAAATTAGATCACATGTGGGCAGCTATTACGGTAACAATTTTTAAGTACATCATCAGTGTCTTTATATTTTGGTTTTTTGTGTTGTATGTTAATTATTACCTGAATCTAATCAACTTATCATAAATATAAAATGAAGGATGTATACTAAGAAGACTAGACTAGTGAATTACAACCATTAATACATTCTTTTGTATATTTGACCGACAATGTTCACTCACCTTTTTGATTTAAACTCACTTTTTAATTATTGTAGGATAAATTTGAAAGTGTTGACTTGAATGATCATCATGACCATATATTAGGATGGATTAATGAGTTATGGAACAAATGGAGAGGTTACTTGCATGCTACTTATGTGAAAAATAAGCCAATCGTTCAAGCTCTTAAGAATATTCCAAAGGGAGTAGAAAAGAAGGAATGGGAGTGGTTAGTTAAGGAACATTTCTGTTTCGAAAGTTTTTAGGTATGCCTACTGATCTAATAGTCTTTATTTTCGAAGCATCCAATTTGCAACTCAACGTAATATTTATATGTGAAACTTCTTTTTTAACTTGGTAAATTTTCTTAGATATTAAAGTTTTACATGACAATACATGCGAGGAGAAATAGAAATGCAGAAAATCGAGCTAAGTTAAAGATGTATCATCATATTGGTAGCAAGCCTATTAGAGAAATTATTTATTAGCAGGTATTATCAAAAAATTACATTCCTGAAGAAAATATTTAAGAAGTGCTATTTGACATGTTTTCTCTTCGATGTAAAGGGCGGAAAAAATGGTAATCCACCAAAATTGGAAACTATTTTCTTCGAGACTCGTAAGAAAGATAACATTCTTGTTGATCCAGAAGCAATTGAAAAACATGTGCGTTTGGTAAATTCAATATGTAAATTACTTCAAATTATTATGGGATCTGTTGAAATGCACTTGTATATATCTTCTAGGCTCAAATTGAAGAAATACTAAAAGTTGAGCCATCTCATCCTAGCATAGAGGTTGTAGAAAAGTGTTGTGAACCACAAACTCATAGCCATGGCTTTAGTGGTGGAGTAAAGGCAAAGGACATGAGAGGTGGCACTTCTTCAAAGACTGAATTACTGTCTCAGCTACGTTCAACTCAAGAGGAAAATAAATCTTTCAATGAGAAAAACAAATCCTTGAATGATCGCTTGCCTACCTTAGAAGATGAGATGAAAGAAATAAGAAAAATGCAAGAATTATTTGCTGCTCAACAATCGCATAACCCACATATGACATCACCCGTATCAATTGAATGACCATTGACTTCTTTTGTTGATCAAGTAAGTAACAGTATACCAAACTCTATTTACGAATAGTTATTTAAGCAGTTAGTGTATGGCTGAACTCTTATGAAACTAATGAAGAGAGGAATGCACAAATAGTATATCCTTTTTTGAAACTAGAAGTTGATAGATTGATAATTGACAAGCTTTCAATCAGCTTTTCTATTATTATTGATATGTCTATTTAAATGAATTTTTCACTTGTGATTATCTTCTCTTAGCTGGTGGTTGTTTGACATATTTGTGCTATGCTTCATTATACATATCAGGTTATTATTTGTTTGTTGGATTGATAATGGAAAACTGTGTTGCTTTTTATGGATCTGTCATGAACAAGATACTTGTAACGACTCAGAAAATGATAGGATAAACTAAAGCCTAAACGTGGGGTTAATGTGATGAGTTAAGGGCAAGGGTTAAGGGTTTTGTGTGTAGGCCATGGTTTGGAAACCTACGCTACCTAAAACTAGTCCTAGCTACTACCTTCCTAGACCACGAGGGTCTTCACGACCCATGGTGGCCACCTCGAGCCGTGGTTCCACCCTTGGTGGAAAGGAAGCATGCTCAAGTTTCGTGCCAAGCCAAGGAACCTCTTCACGAGCCACTTTACGACTCATGGTCATGACCACGGGCCGTGGGAAGGCACGTGGGGTTGCCTTAGCTTTGTGGGAGATGTTGCAAGTTGAGGGAGCTACTGTCCCAAAGTTCATGGGCACCACCACGAGCCGTGGTGCCCTAGACGGTCCGTGAAAGTGAACTTGGAGTTCACTTAGGCTCAAGGGAGGCAAGGCAACTTTGCCTAGGTGTTGCCCCATGACCACGAGCTTCGCCACGACTGGTGGTGTGAACCACGGATCGTGGGAGCATCAATGGAGTTGCCTTGGCCTTGGAGGGATTGGCAAGGATGGGAGGAATACTGCCTCAAGGACCACGAGCCGTGGTGCCCCTCACAACCCATTTAGTTCGGCGTGGTCCCTTACGGGCTTCCCCAAGTTGGGTTTTTTGGTAATTTCGTTTTAATGTTTTATTATGTGGGCTTTTTTTAAAATGGTTTATATGATAAATATATATGGTTTTAAGTCTTTTAAACTAGTCAGTCTTTCATTTTTCCCAAATCAAATCCCAAAGTTCTCTCTCTATATTTCTCTCTAACTCAAGGAAGAAGAAGAAGTGGGAGCTAGGGTTTTGGATTCAAGGCTTTCTTCATCAAATTTCTTGGGAAATCTTAGCAAAGGTATGGTGATACTTCATCTACGTTTAGATTTCACCATAGAACCAATTTCAAAGTAAACTTTTAAAGATTTTGAGTTCATAAAAATCTAGGGTTTTACTCAATCTCATGGTTCTTTCACCAAATGGTTTTAAAAGGTTTCTAATGGAATATTATGGTTATTTTGTTGTTATATTGATGATTTAAGATGAAAATACTCCATGAAGCCATGATTTCTTTTTATTCCTAGTTAATGTCTTTATGAAGTGGGTTGCTTGATAATGAATGCATTTGAATAGAACTTGCTTAAATGGCTTTAGATTGTTCAAGTATGTCATTACCCATGCTTATTTTACGGTGCATTGTTGGTGTATTGGTATGTGAGGTTAATGGCCTTAAAGGCAAGATATGAGAAACTACTTGTTGATTTAGAATTATTAACTTGATTTTGATCCAGTTGAAAGGTGGAGGAGTTTACTTATTATATATATTGTGACCATGGACTTGAAGGCATAGTAAAATAAATTGAAGTGTTACCATGACATTGTATGGATGAGAATTCAGTGAAGCTAAGGTGATCATGTCTTGAATGTGAATGTGTTGTTATTGAAAGGCCTTTTCTCAATTTGACACTTATGAATGTTGATGATAGAATATGAAGGATTCTTAAATATAAAGTATACCTTGAATTGGTAGGGCTTATGCATCCTTTTCTTGTATAAATGATTATATTGTTGATTGTTGAATCCTTAGATCGGTAGGCTAGTAGCACCCTTCCACTCATGTTACTAATGAACCTTGGAATCTGTAGGCTTATGGCACCCTTTCAAGAATGTTAATGATGAGTCTTGAACCGGTAGGCCTATGGCACCCTTTCAAGAAGAGTTAATGAGCTTTCCTAAATGTACCTTGAATCAGTAGGCTTAAGGCACCCTTTCATGTATAATGAATGAATTGGAGTTGGTAGGCCAATGGCACCCCTCATATGTGATAATGTCACGGTAATGAACTATTTTATGGGAATGTAGGCTAAGCACCAAGTGGATTTGGTTAGATGGAAACTCCCCCCAAAGTTAGGCATGAGTTTCAATGATCGTCTACCTTATTCCATTAACTATGTGCCCACATAGGTCTAGCTAGTGGATCCACCTAAGCTATACGAACTGGTCTTCCTTAGGCAAGTAGACCACCTCATGGTCTATGTCGGTTAACGCTTACTTTCCATCATGTGAGATTTCAGTGTGGGTCTTGATAGGTTCTACGAAGTGTAGGTAGTAGTATGGGATGCTACCTATACACATTGCACGAGTAGGCTTTGAGAGGGTCATAGTGAGTTTCTCTAAATCTTAATGGCTATGATATGGAAGTGTCCTAAATGGAGTGATTGAAGAATGTTAGCTCTTAAATGCTTAATATGATATGTGTGCTATACTTGGGTAATATTATGAGTTACTTTCCCTTGTCATGCCTTATGAAATGATATGTCTTTTATGTATGAATATGGCTTAAAGATGTAAAGAAATGAATGGTAAGTTTACTTTAGGTGACCTAAATGTTATGACCTAGTGTGGATGGTGGTATGGGATGATATCCATACATTGCACAAGGTATAGCATAAGGGTTGCTTGAGGTTACGGTCCAAGGTAAAGGTAATGGTTTCCATGCAATTTTGTTTAGGTGTGAAGTTATGACTTATATGATGTAACTGCTCGTATATGATGTCTTTTATGTTACTGTACATGATGTTTCTAAAAAGTGGCATAATGCATGGTTTCCAACCAAATTGTCTCCTTTTAAAGCATGTTTTGCATGGCCATCATACTTAGTACATTTCTGTGTACTAACCCATATTGTTCATGTTTTACTACAAATGTAGGTTCCAGCAAGTGATTCCTCCTAGCTAGTTTGAAGTGTTGGACTGCTTTCCTCCAAGACTTGGTATGTCCTCATGGTTCGAGGACAAGACTTATGCTTCCTTATTTCATTTAATAGACATTTTAGTAGTTGTTTTTGATTGGAAAGGGTTGTGTCCCTATTATGTTTTAAGCTTGGGTCTAAGATGGCCATATGAGACTTAGACTTCCGTTGTAGTCCAAGCTTTCCTTTAAATGAAGTTTTGATATTTTGTATTTCAATTAGTTTTAATTCTGCACTATTTCTATATCAAATGCAATGAAATGCTATGAGGCTTGTATGCGGCTTTTCGGAGTCTTGAATGCCGTGTCGCATCTGGGGCCTAGACTCGGGTCATGACAATACTAAAACTTTTCCCTGTGAAGTGGAAAATTTGATGTTTAAGCAGAATGATGACCAGTTCTGTTTAGTACTAGTAACGATGTTGATTTGGTTGATAAAGTAGGTAAAGATGAACTTTTATATCCACTACAAGTAGCTGAGAGATAAAATTATTAGCAAGTTTAAAGTGCTCAATTTACAAAAATAACTCTTCATAGTTATACATCCATGATTTGAATTGCAACACCAGTATAGGTTCAATTCCGACAACAGTTGGTTTCCCACTTGTTGCTCTACATATAGTATTTGAATTTCAGGGAAAAGAAGCGTATTATACATAGTGTTTTACTCGTGACAACAATCTTCCAATACACAACTCTTCTCTTCATAAAAGCTATCCGAAAATTAAGTGAAAATGGTATATAGAACTAGCCTTTAAGATATATTATCTCTGCGATGCCAGTTTTTTCAGGTGTTGCAATGTTTTCTGTTTTATCCACTGCTGGTCATAGGGGCGCAAGCCTGGATTGAGTGATCATATACTAATGCACTCATATCAGCAAGGTCATCTATGATATTGTAATGATTTGAGATGTCGTAACTGATTTCTCTGTTGATTGGGTTCAATTCCTTGAGTTTCCTCTTATACAACGCACAAATTCCATCCATTGCTTGACTTATTTACTCGTAATCCATGAAAGTGTGATTGCTCAGTTTTGAGATGTCTGTATGAGAACAATAGTGTGATTGTTTTCCATTTTACGAATGAATAAGGATTGAGCTTTTATCTGCTGAAATTTTGAAGCAGCGAATCAGAAACTTTGTTTAGGCGGTTGTAGCGGCGTCTTCGTCGGCAATAGAATTGTTTAAAAGATTACAGCCTTCTTAATCTGTGTTGTTTCCATTTTAAACAAATACAATAGCATTCACACATGTTTTTCCACTGTTTTTTTAGTTTTGTACAACAGTGTTTGCATGTTTTTTTTATTTTCTACAGAACTATATATAACGAATGTAGTCTACAACTTTCTGGGATTTCATGCAGCCTATAGTTGTCTAGGATTTAATACATTTATAATGAATGTAATTTGTAGACATTTTATAAGACTTGGGATACACTACCAAAGTTTTCTTACTCAATTATTCTTATATGTTCTTGCAGCTTGTTAATATTTTTGGATAACCCTTGGAGAATTTCGGTGTATTTTCGTGAAAATTGAAGCTACAAGTCAAGATGAAAGTATAGAAGATGCACACGACTATTATTATTTTGCTCGAGATATTGTTAATTTGCTAGCCATTTTTTTGTTAAACTAATAAGTCCACAAATTGGACTCATTTAGGGTTTTATTTTGATAGAAATAGTGTCCTCAATTGCTTATTTTGTCTAAATATCTGATGAAAACTCTTAAGTTTCAGATATTTGAAGTTTTGGTGGAAGCATGGACACTTAGGCGCAAAAAGAAACAAAGAAAGGCTGAAAAGAATGAAGAAGTTGAAGCTTGCGTATCGATAAGCACACTTGGCGACTCACCGAAGGGACGCACTCCACCCTTTGTTCTAGTACGTGAATCCCTGAAGTAGAAGGATAAAAAAGGTGATGAAAGGAGCAGTTGGTGCTTCGCCGAATAGTTCCGCGAAGTAGTACTATACCGCCCAATGACACAGCGCACGACGACGACGAACTAATCCATAGGGCAAATCGCCGAGTTAATCGGCGATTCCGACTAACCTCACAAAAAGATCCGCCAGCACTATTTTTTGAAGCCTATCAATACTAAACTTGTTATTCATTTTTAAGGAGTGGAACATTAATTTTAATTTCCAGAATAGAATAGTACTTTTTGGGATATTTTCTCTCAAGTTTGAGAGGGTTTTGGGAGACTTGAAGAAAGAAGAATTTCATCATCCCCAAGTTGGAAGTGGGTCTTCTCCATTCTTCTTCCTTTTCTTAAATCAAGGTTTAATTTCTTATACCCATTTGATTATAGTATCATTTTAGGTGTATTTTGTTATTTCTTGATGTGTGGCTAAAAACCCTACTCTTAGGGTGTGATTTAGTAAATATGTGTTTATATTGTTGTTGGGTCTTGCTTGCTGATAGGTTAGATTTATTTTAATGGTGATTTCACCTAGTTGTTGTGGTTTAATTTAATTGGTTTGTAGTTGCAAATACAAAACCACCCATGTGTTTTCGGCTTGCTTGAGAGGGAGGTCGCGCAACCAATAACACTAAACTGATGGCCTAAGGAGTAGGTCAACATTAGGTTCATCTCGATAGGGTGAACCCTAGTCCCATATCCTAACACTCAGCTCCAGAGAGTGAGTGGAGTAAGGCGTATGGTGGCCTTCATGCGACAAATAGGTGTCCGAGAGTAATTCATTTGAAACGAGGTAAGTTGCCCGAGAGGGAACTTATTTCCATCTAAAGCTTATCCTAGTCACTATTATCTTGCAAATTTCCTATCGAAGGCATGTACCCAATGTTTTGTCTCAACTTGTATTGCGGTCACACCCCAAAAACCTTTCCCCATACTTGATTTTCTTGTTATTTTTGTTGTTTTTACTACATGTGACAAAACCCCAAATCGATATTTGAAACTTTTGTGTCACCCCCTTTTGATTTATTATGTTTTTAATTGTTAATATTAGACCTACGACTGGTTAGAACTATATTTAATTTTTCTACCAATTGTCAAAACCACTCCCTTGGGACACGACCCAACCTTTAGTTGGGTTACTATATTATTGACGATCGTAGACACTCGTACCATAGGTTAGTGTCGTTGGTCATGATAAACATCAAAATGGCGCCGCTGCCGGGGACTGGTGTTATTTTGGAATTCTTAGTTACATAAAAAATATTATTCTATCTAATTTTAGTGTTACTAATCTAAATTGTAGTTTTGTTTTGCTAGTTTGAATATCAAAGTGGGGAACTAAGGATGAAAAACCATTATTGATACCACACGGATCATCCCCTTCTGAAACTATTGAACCTCAAGGACAACCTCCTCACCTTTAAATAGGAAGGGGATCAGACTATTCAGGAAATGTGGCTGAAGTTTCAAGCGGTGTTGCAACTATGCCCATAGCACGGGATGACAAACAAAGGGCTACTGGAGTGCTTCTACAGGGGTCTAATACCCGAGAATAGAGATATAGCCGATCAAATTTGCTAGGGCTGTATGCTACACCAGCCTTATGAAGTTGTAGCAAAACTCGTTGATGGCATTGTAGAAGCCAACAAAGAAGCCAAAAAGAAGCAGGAGCAGGACGCACTAGCTACCCAGTTGAATGTCTACTAGAGTCACATAATTGGAGGTATAAGCCATGGGGAAAGAAAAACACTTCTCCCTTCGAGAATGTAGACATGGGAAGAAATAGAGAGGTATACTGGATGATGAAGCCCTGTCACTCATTCAACAAAAGATTGAGGCACATGAGAAGATGTTGAATGAGATGAAGGAAAACGTCAAAATTCTAAACGAAGCGTCAGCCTCTCACTCCTTGACAATTCAACTGCAGGATGCTTAAATCACCCATTTAATGACGGGTCACTATCCTCTGTTTGCCGAAGATTCACCTAAATACACCATGGGTTATTCTGAGGACGAAAAGTAGTCTTTGACTTGCGTCTTGCCGTGATGTTAACTCATGCGCTGTTTTGGAGGCAACCCAAACCCGCATATTATCTTATATTGGCATACTAGTAAAATAATAGTGTCTTAGTTTTATTGATTGAAGTGTAATAGGTGCCAAAGAGGTGCATAATGGCAAGCAGCAGACCTAGTTGACGAGTCACCGTGGTAGACGACGAACAAATATATTCCGCCGTTTGACTTAAGATATCTTCAAAATCTGGAGTCTATAAAAATCAGCGAACTCAGGACAGTTTCGGCGAATCGCCCACCTGATCGGCGACCCAGATGGTTACCGCCGTTTGAACATCCACAACTACTGAGAAGTTCTGTAAAATTTGGCAAAGTGTCAAAATTGATTAGTGAAGCGCCGAATCACTGAGAAACCAAAATGCGACCACCGAATTGGAACGAACTAGATAAGCTGCAAACCAACGCACAAAAAGACAGCTGATTAATCACTCGAGAGCGTGGGTTGAAGATAGGCACATTGGAATGCTATGAAAATCTGTATAGAGCTTGATGAATCACTCGGCAATGCACCAAACGTCCCTAGCATACCTTCTGCTTTACGCTACATCTGTTAAAGGACTCCAACTCGAAGCAGCTGCCTAACCAGGATTATTCTCTAGGCTTATCTCTATCTTTCTTTAATTTGACCTCTCGATTATTTTTATATATTTGAGGACAAATATATTTTGATTGTGGTGGGGTGAGGCTCACCTTTATTTGCTTGCGATGGATGTCTGTGTTTTTGTATATATTAGGGTTGTTTGTAGTGGCGCTTTATATTGTTTTTGCGATTGTTTAAGCTTATGGCTTCTTCCTGGTTTTAATTGATTGCAAATTTTGACCCTTCCGAGAAGCTATTATTATTTTCGCCACCGCTTGTGTTGAAAGTGGTTGTTCCCATACAGATTTAAGTCTCGGTTTCGATCAATATCGCTGACTTAAATAGTGTTCTCAATTAAACAAACATGAACATTTGGCAGCGACAAGATCAAATGAAGTTGCATAGACAATATGTGAACTCTTTGCATCTCGTTATGATTAGCCATTTATCGAATTGATTTTCTCTTGTGATGATCATTGCACACTAGCGAAAGTGTATAGTCCTGTTTGGCTTTAGTGTCGATGTCGTGTGTCATGAGCTTACTTTGAACCTTGCATGAATAAACCTAGAATTTGCCCTGTTAGTGGTGTGTAACTTGAAACTTTGAGTACACAATTGATCTTCGCATAAGTAATTTGAGTCTTGCTGTGTATGTTCATGATTTAGTCTTGTGTAGCACTATTTGAGACACCTTCTTGAACGGCTGAACTTGAGATTGCTTGAGCACAAGCAAAAGTTTAAGTTGGCGGTGTTGATGAGTCCACAAATTGGACTCATTTAGGGCTTTATTTTGATAGAAATAGTGTCCTCAAATGCTTATTTTGCCTTAATATCAAATGAAAACTCTTAAGTTTCAGATATTTGAAGTTTTGGTGGAAGAATGGACACTTAGGCGCAAAAAGGAACAAAAAAAGGCTGCAAAGAACGAAGAAGTTGAAGCCTACGTATCACCAAGCACACTTGGCAACTCGCCGAAAGGAAGCACTCCGCCCTTTGTTCCAGTACGCAAAGGCCTGAAGAAGATGGATCAAAAAGGTGATGAAAGGAGCAGTCGGTGCTTCGCCGAATAGTTCCGCGAAGTAGTACTTTACCGCCCAATGAAACAGAGCATGATGACGCTGAAGGCTAGTGCAAGACGGCGACGAACTACATCAAAGGGCGAATCGCCTAGTTAATCGGCGATTCCGACTAACCTCGCCGAAAGATCCACCAGTACTATTTTCTGAAGTCTATAAATACTAAACCCGTTATTAATTTTTAAGGAGTGGAAAATTAATTTTAATTTCCAGAATAGAATAGTACTTTTTGGGATATTTTCTCTTAAGTTTGGAGAGGGTTTTAGGAGGCTTGAAGAAAGAACGATTTCATCTTCACTAAGTTAGAAGTGGGTCTTCTCCATTCTTCTTCCTCTGGTTAAACAAATGTTTAATTTCTTATACCCATTTGATTTAAGTATCATTTTAAGTGTATTTTGTTATTTCTTGGAGTGTGATTTAGCAAATATGTGTTGATACTGTTGTTGTGTCTTGCTTGCTGATAGGTTAGATGCATTTTAATGGTGATTTCACCTAGTGGTTGTGGTTTAATTTAATGGGTTTGTATTTGTAAATACAAAACCACCCATATGTTTTTGGCTTGCCCGAGAGGGAGGTCGCAAAACCAATACCACTAGACTAATGGCGTAAGGAATGTGTCGACATGAGGTTAATCCCGAGAGGGTGAACCCTACTCCCATATCATAACACTCAGCTCGAGAGAATGAGTGGGGTAAGGCGTAGGATGGCCTTCATGCGGCAAATGGTTGTCTGAGAAGAACGCATTTGAAACGGGGTAAGTTGCTCGAGAAAGAACTTATTTCCATGTAAAGCTTAGCCTAGTCACTATTATCTTGCAAATTTCCTATCGAAGGCATATACCTAATGATTTGTCTCAACTTGTATTGCGGTCACACCCCAAGAACTTTTCCCCATACTTGACTTTCTTGTTATTTTTGTTATTTTTACTACTTGTGACAAAATCCCAAATCGATATTTGACACTTTTATGTCACCCCCGTTTGAATTATTATGTTTTTAATCGTCAATATCTATAGCTACGACTAGTTAGAACTAAATTTTATTTTTCTATCAATTCACGAAACGACTACCTTGGGACACGACCCAACCTTTAGTTGGGTTACTATAATATTGACGATCGTCCACACTCCTACCGTACGTTAGTATTGTTGGTCACGATAAACATCAAAATGGCGCCACTATTGGGGACTGGTGTTATTTGGGAATTCTTAGTTACATAAAAAAAATTATTCTTTCTAGTTTTAGTGTTACTAATCTAAATTGTAGTTTTGTTTTGCTAGTTTGAATAACAAAGAATGGAACTAAGGATGGAAAACCATTATGGATACCACACAGATCATCCCCTTCTGAAACTATTGAACCTCAAGGACAACCTCCTGATCTTTAAACAGGAAGGGGATGAGACTATTCAGGAAATGTGGTTGACGGTGTTGCAACCATGCCCATAGCATGGGATGAAAAACAAGGGGCTACTGGAGTGCTTCTACAGGGGTCTAGGACCCGAGAATAGAGATATAGCCAATCAAATTTGCGAGGGCGGTATGCTACACCTGCCCTATGAAGTTGTAGAAAAACTCTTTGATGGCATGGTAGAAGCCAACAAAGAAGCCAAAAAGAATCATGAGTGGGACGCACTAGCTACCCTGTTGAATGCTCTATCTACCAGAGTCACAGAATTGGAGATACAAGCCATGAGGAAAGAAAATCACTCCTCCCTTCGAGAATGTTGACATGGGAAGAAGCAGAGAGGTATACATGATGATGAAACCATGTCACTCATTCAACAAAAGATTGAGGCATATGAGAAGATGTTGAATGAGATGAAGGAAAACGTCGAAATGCTAAACGAAGCGTCAGTCTCTCACTCCATGACAATTCAAATGCAGGATGCTCAAATCAACCATTTAATGACGGGTCACTATCCTCTGTTTGCTGAAGATTCACCTAATTATACCATGAGTGATTTTGAAAACGAAGAGTAGTCTTTGAGTTACATCCTACCGCGACGTTAACTCAAGCGTTGTTTGGGAGGCAACCCAAAACACCATATTATCTTATATTGGCATACTAGTAAAATAATAGTGTCTTAGTTTTATGGATTGAAGTGTAATAGGTGTCAAAGAGGTGCATAATGGTGAGCAACAGACCCAGTTGACAATTCACCGAAGAAGACGGCGATCAAATCTATTCCACCGTTTGACTCAATATATTTTCAAAATCTGGAGTCTGTAAAACTCAGTGAGCTCAAAACAGTTTCAGTGAATCGCCCACCTGATCGGCGACCCAAATGGTCACCACCGTTTGAACATCCACAACTGCTGAGAGGTTTTGTAAAACTCGGCGATGTAAAAATTTGTTTGGCGAAATGCCGAATCAGTCAGAAACCAAAATGTGAGCACCAAATTGGAACGAACTGGATAACTTGAAGGCCAACACACAAAAAGGCAGCTGATTAATCACTTGAAAGCGTGGGTTGAAGATTGGCGCATTGGAATGCTAAGAAAAGCTGTACAGAGCTTGATGAATCACTCGACAATGCACCAAATGTCCCTAGCATACCTTCTTCTTTACGCCACATCTGTTGAAGGACTCCAAGTCAAAACAGTTTCC
Organism: Solanum gracilifrons; assembly: GCA_029582605.1. Classification (NCBI taxonomy): domain Eukaryota; kingdom Viridiplantae; phylum Streptophyta; class Magnoliopsida; order Solanales; family Solanaceae; genus Solanum; species Solanum gracilifrons. The sequence goes on along the minus strand of JAJOOH010000435.1, from coordinate 62,275 downwards.
TAACTAGGATTATTCTCTAGCCCTATCTCTATCTTTCTTTAATTTGTCCTCTAGATTATTGTTATATATTTTCGGAAAAATATATTTTGATTGTGGTGGGGTGAGGCTCACCTTTATTTACTCGCTATGGATGTTTGTGTTTTTGTATATATTAGGGTTGTTTGTAGTGGCGCTTTATATTGTTTTTGCGATTGTTTAAGCTTATGGCTTCTTCCTGGTTTTAATTGATTGCAAATTTTGACCCTTTCGAGAAATTATTATTATTTTTGCCATCGCTTGCGTTGAAAGTGGTTGTTCTCGTACAAATTTAAATCTCGGTTTTGATCAATATCGATGACTTAAGTAGTGCTCTCAATTAAACGAACATGAACATGCGTCTGCTACGAGACCAAATGAAGTTGCATAGACAATATATGAACTCTTTTGATATCATTGTGATTAGACATTTATCTAATTGATTTTCCCTAATGATGATCGTTGCACACTAGCGAAAGTGTATAGTCTTGTTTGGTTTTAGTGTCGATGTCGTGTGTGATGAGTTTACTTTGAACCTTGCATGAATAAACCTAGAATTTTCCATGTTAGTCTGATTGATTTAGTAAGGTGCACTCTTGAAATGATTTTAGGTAACTTTAAAGAGTGTGAGCCATTTTGGCATATACATCTTTTGTAACCTACCCGTGAGCGTGTGAAACTCTTTTGAATATCCTTTGAGTCTTACCTTTCTTTGGAAGAACATTGATGAACCTAGACCTTACTTCACCCATCACACATAGTCCTTATGAAGTTGTGGTTAGTTTGAATAGCCAACTTAAGCCAAAAGCCTAAGTTGGGGGTGTGGTGAAAAGAGAAGACAAATCAGGAAGTGCAAGAAAGTCCCTCTTACCCATGATTTTGAGAAAAATGGAACCCCCCTTATAAAAAAACAAAATAAAAAAAAACAAAGAAAAGAAAAAGAAAAAGAATGAAAATGAAAGTTGTGGAATAAAGTACAAAAGAAATAGGGTCTCCTAACAATTCATGGGAAGCAAATAATATGATGACTCATGAGCACTAAAGAAAATGACGAAGGAAAAGGGAAGGAAGTGTTTTGAGCACCACATTAATGAGGATCTTTAGTCATTAAGCCTGAATGACCATTACAATCCTTAGAAAGACCTTTTTGATCATGAGCAAGCCGAACCAAAGGTTGATTAGAAAATAAGGGTAAACCTATGGGTGAAAACATGCAGTGTGTTCCTCTTTTTTAGTGTGGGTGTTACATCTGATTCTTGATCTTTAATAGATTTACCCCAGTGCATGAATAAGGAATCATTCTTTGTGTGAGGGCATTCAGATACTGCTGTTGAGCTTGAACTTGCATTAGTAGCAAGTATCGTGAACATGAGAAATCTTTGGTAGTGGTGTGTCACAACTTGAAACTTTGAGTACACAGTTGATCTTCGCATAAGTAATTTGAGTCTTGTTGTGTATGTTCATGATTTAGTCTTGTGTAGAACTATTTGAGACACCCTCTTGAACGGCTGAACTTGAGATTGCTTGAGCACAAGCAAAAGTTTAAGTTGGGGGTGTTGATGAGTCCACAAATTGGACTCATTTAGGGCTTTATTTTGATAGAAATAGTGTCCTCAAATGCTTATTTTGCCTCAATATCTGATGAAAACTCTTAAGTTTCAGGTATTTAATGTTTTGGTGGAAGAATGGACACTTAGGCACAAAAAGGAACCAAAAAAGGCTGAAAAGAATGAAGAAGTTGAAGATTGCGTATCGCCAAGCACACTTGGGAACTCGCCGAAGGGACGCACTCCGCCCTTTGTTCCAGTACGCGAAGCCCTGAAGGAAAAGGATCAAAAAGGCGTTGAAAGGAGTAGTCGGTGCTTCGCCGAATAGTTTCGCGAAACAGTACTATATTGCCCAATGAAACATAGCACGACGACGTTAAAGGTTAGTGCAAGACGTTGACGAACTACACCAAAGCGCAAATAACTGAGTTAATCGGCGATTCCGACTAACCTCGCCGAAAGATCCACTAGCATTATTTTCTGAAGTCTATATATACTAAACCTGCTATTAATTTTTAAGGAGTGGAACATTAATTTTAATTTCCAGAATAGAATAGTACTTTTTGGGATATTTTCTCTCAAGTTTGGAGAGGGTTTTGGGAGACTTGAAGAAAGAAGGATTTCATCTTCACCAAGTCGGAAGTGGGTCTTCTTCATTCCTCTTCCTCTGGTTAAATAAATGTTTAATTTCTTATACCTATTGGATTTTAGTATCATATTAAGTGTATTTTGTTATTTCTTGGGGTGTGATTTAGCAAATATGTGTTGATATTGTTTTTGGGTCTTGATTGCTGATAGGTTAGATATATTTTAATGGTGATTTCACCTAGTGGTTGTGGTTTAATTTAATGGGTTTGTAGTTGCAAATACAAAATCACCCATGTTTTTTCAGCTTGCCCAAGAGGGAGGTCGCGAAACCAATACCACTAGACTAACGCATAAGGAGTGGGTCGACATGAGGTTCAACCTGAGAGGGTGAACCCTAGTCCCATATCCTAACACTCAGCTCGAGAGAATGAGTGGGGTAAGGCGTAGGCTGTCCTTCATGCGACAAATGGTTGTCCAAGAAGAACGCATTTGAAACGGGGTAAGTTGCCCGAGAGGGAACTTATTTCCATCTAAAGCTTAGCCTACTCACTATTATCTTGTAAATTTCCTATCGAAGGCATGAATCCAATGATTTGTCTCAACTTGTATTGTGGTCACACCCCAAGAACTTTTCCCCATACTTGATTTTCTTGTTGTTTTTGTTGTTTTTACTACCTGTGACATAACCCCAAATCGATATTTGACACTTTTGTGTCACCCTCCTTTGATTTATTATGTTTTTATTCATTAATATCTATAACTACGACTAGTTAGAACTAAATTTTATTTTTTTATCAATTCTCAAAACCATAGCCTTGGGACACGACCCCAACCTTTAGTTGGGTTACTATAGTATTGATGATCGTAGACACTCGTACCTTAGGTTAGTGTAGTTGGTCACGATAAGCATCATAAACATATATTGAAACTAATACCATGAGATGCTTACCTCTTTTGTATATATATATCAGCCTTTTGTATGGAGATTTATAGTAGAAATCGCAAGTTCATTGCTAGCCCCTAAAGGGATTTAACGACAAGAAAATGACTAGTTTCCAAAGAAGAAAATACTCTATTTGGGACGAGATATACAGTCTTCAAAAGTATTTTGGAGACTAGCATTAATTTTGTCTCTAAACTCATTCATCGACCAGCGAAAGGAACTCGTCCCAATTGACCTTTAGCAAAGAAGTTTTCTAGGACGGGTACCGACCAACGTTTTCTCGTCTCAATAGACTATTTGGGACAAGATTTGAACTTTTTAGGACCATATTTCCTTTCCTTAGAGGCTGTTTTTCTTGTAGTGATTGCTATTATTATGAATCTAGGCACTGATGCCCAAGATCAGAGTGTTGCACCGGGTACTGATGCCCCGACAGATGGAGTGACTGCGTAGACATGACTTCTCTTTACCTCCCTCTATTTCAATCCTATTGATTTTTTGATGTTTTATTGCATTCGAGGACAATTTGTTTTTTGTTTGTGGTGGGGTGAGGTATTTCCATACCTACCTCTTGTGATTATTACTTTTATATATATTGGATTTTGTGTTTAATTGTGTTTTGACACTGTTTTGTGGATATTTTTGCTTGTTGCTCCTTGTTTTAATTGTAAATGATTTTTGGACCTTTCTAAAAAAATTGGCCACCTTTTGTTTATTTAATTGTGGTTGTTCTTGTGCAAATTTGAGTGTCGGTTGTGATCAATATCGATGACTTCAATAGTGCTCTCAATCAAGCAAAATTGAATGTGCGGCTACGATGAGGCCAAATAAAGTTACATAGACAATATGTGAACTTTTTGCATCTCGTTGTGAATAGCCGGTTATCGAATTGAGTCTCATGTGATGAACATTCCACACTAGAGAATATGTGGAGTCTTGTTTTATATTGGTGCCAATGCTTTTTGTGATGAGCTTACTGTGAATTATGTGTGATGACGCCTAGAATTTTCCCCATAGGTCTGGTTGAGTAAGTGATGTAGGCTCTTGAAATGATCTTAGGCAAAATTTTTAAAGAGTGAAACAATTTGACATTATACCTCTTTGTTGCCTACCTTGTAAGTGTGTGAACTTTGCTTGAACACCCTTTTAGCCTTACCCTTTGCTTGGAAGAAACTTAATGAAATTATGACGTTTATTTATCCATTCACCCATAATCCTCATGATTTGTGGTTTGTTGGAATAGCCAACTTAGGCCAAAAGCGTAAGTTGGGGGTGTGGTGAAAAGAAAAGGTTAATCAAGAAGTACAAAGAAGTCCCCCTTTGACCTATGGTTTTGAAAATGATGGAACACCTCCATATAAAAAAGGAAAAATAGAATGAAAAAGAAAAAGAATGAAAAAGTTATGAATAGAGTTTTGAAAATTCAAAAGAAATAGGGTGTCCGGTAATCCATGAAAATTGAATAATGGGGTGAATTTTGAGAATGAATGAGAATTATGAAGAAAAGGAAACAAAGTGTTGTTCATACCACATTTCATGAGGATAGCAACCACTGAGCCAAAATTACCATACCTTTACACTCAGCCTCGTTATAAGCCTTGAAAAGACCATTTTGATCTAGAGTAAGCTGAAACAAGTGTTGATTGGAAAAATAAGGTTAAACCTATGGATGAAGTCATGCATGTGTTCATCTCTTTGAGTATGAGAGTTCTTTTTAATTTCGAAACTGTAAATTGTTGAACCATTGTGTGTGAATATGGAATCATTTTTTATGTGAGGGCATTTGAGTACATCTCTTGAGCATGAACTTGCATTTGAAGCAAGTATTGTGAGCTTGAGAATCTTTGATAACAGTGAGTCACAACTTGAAACTTTGAATGGACAATTGATCCTTGCATGAGTAAGTTGAGTCTTGTCGTGTGCATTTATGATTGAGACTTGTGTAGCATTGTTTGAGACATCATTTTTGAACAGTTGAACTTGAGTTTTACTTGAGGACAAGCAAAAATTTAAGTTGGGGGTGTTGATGAGTCCAAGATTAGGACTCATTTGAGGCTTTCTTTGGAGATATTTAGTGTCCTCAAATGGTTTTTTGTGCCAAGAACTGATGTAAAATCCTTGATTTCCACGTATTTGGATTGAAGAACAAAGCATGGTCACTAATTTGCAAAAAAGAACGAAGCGAGCTGAAAGAAGGAAGAAATGAGGGCCTGGTGATTGCCAAGTCCATTAGGCGAGACGCCAAGTGGCCATTTGACCACCTAAAGTTCTAATGTGCCAAGACCTGAAGGAAAAAATAAAGTTATTGAAAGAAAAGTGCAGTCGGCGGAATGCAGAGTGATTCCGTGATGCAGAACTAGATCGCCCAAAGTTATAGACCTGGAGGATGCTGAAGGCCAAGGCAAAAAAGGCGATGGAATTGACCAAAGGGCGGATCACCGAGTTAATCGGCGAGCCTGACTTACTACACCAAATGGTCCTTCGTAGCATATTTTGGGCAACTATAAATACAGCTTTTGAACAATAAGTTAGGTATCAAGTTTTATTCTGAATAATCTTTAGAATTAATTTTCAGTTTGAACTCTGAGTATTGAGACAAGTTTTCCTTAGCTTTAAAGAATTGAAGTTTTTCACTTTTGAGAAATTGGAAGTGGGTCTTTGAGATTCTTCAATTTGGACCTTTGTAAAGATGAAATTAATCTTACCCATTTGATGGAAACACAATTTGGTAACTATTTTTATCTTTTTATGATGTCTAGCTAAAACCCAATTCTTGGGGTGTGATTATGGGCTGATTTAGTTTATGGGTATTCCTAATTGTTAGCTTAAATATTTTCTAGAAGTGATTTCAATCATTAATTGTTGTTTAACTTAAAGAATTGTAGTTGCAAATGCAGTTCTACCTACGTGTTTTTGGCTTGCTTGAGAGAGAGGTTTTAAAACCAAGATTATTGATTATTGTTCTCTGGGTTTTGGGTTGTCATGGGTTCAACTCGATAGAGTGAATCCTAATCCCTTTTCCACACATACAGCTCGAGAGAGTGAATGGACTAAGGCATAGTATGTTCTTATTTTGTATGCTTGTCGATGTTTGAGAGAAATTGACTTGATTCGGGATAAATTGTTTTAGAGAAAGTTTACCTCCTCTATAGTCTAGCTTATTCACTAATATTCAGCTATTTCCTAACAGTTGCAATTACCCATTTGTCTACATTAGCCTATAATCGAATCACATCTCAAGAACCCATCTCATTATTGTTATTATTGTGTTATTTGTAGTTGTTGTAGCTGATAATTTCAAACCAAAACCCCCTATGCTTTGACGTTCGTGTCACCCCGTAATTTGAATTATGTTTTTTATTTGTAAATGTCTATTCCTTTTGCTGATTTGAACATATTCGTACTTTTATATTGAATCTTAAACACGTAGCACTCCCCGTGGGATTAGACCCCAACTCATTTAGTTGGGTTATATACTGACTAGTGATCGTTGACAGTTAGAATTTGATGAAGTGTCCTTGAAACGTTAATCAACCCACACACTTCTTCAACAAGGAATTGTGAAAGACTGGATGGACTGCTGCTAGTTCTGTTGGCAACTCTAACTCATATACCACATTTCTAACCCTTTTCAGGATTTTGTAAGGACCTACATATCTCGGACTGACCTTTTCTTTCTTGCCAAATATCATCACCCCTTCATAGGTGACACCTTCAAGAAAAACCTAATCATCGATTCCGAACTCTAAGTCCCTTCTCCTCACATCTGCATAGGACTTCTTATGTCTGTGGTCTGTTTTTAGTCTATCTTTTATGAGCTAAACTTTTTCCATGGCTTCATGAACCGAATCTAGCCCAATAAATATTGCTTCACCTACCTCCAACCAACCAATTGGAGATATATATCTACGCCCATATAATGCCGCATAACGGGCCATCTGAATACTAGAATGGTAACTATTATTGTAGGTGAATTCTATAAGAGGAAGGTGATCATCCCAACTACCTTTGAACTCGATTGTGCAAGCTCTCAATATGTCTTCTTGGGTCTGAATACGCTCTTGATGACCATCCACCTGTGGATGAAATGTTGTGCTGAGATTTACCTGGGTTCCAAGACCTTTCTTAAATGACTTCCAAAAATGAGAGGTAAACAGGGGACCTCTATCTGAGATGATAGACAAAGGAACCCCATGCAACCTGACTATCTCGTGGATGTAGAGTTTAGCGTAGTCTTCCGCTGAATCTGTAGTCTTGATAGCCAAGAAGTGAGCGTATTTAGTAACTCTGTCTACTATTAACCAAATGGAGTCATGTTTTCTGCGCGTACGAGGTTAACCTGTAATGAAATCCATGTTTATCACTTCTCAATTCCATGTAGGAATGTTAATCTCTTCTGTCATACCTCCTTGTTTCTGATGTTCTACCTTAACCTTTTGGCAAATTAGACACTTAGCCACAAAATCTGCTATGTTCCTCTTTTGTCACGGTACATCTTAGTGGCAACTGGATGAATGTAATACCTGGAATAATGAGCTTCTGTAAGCATCTACTGCCTCAACTCACCCACGTTAGGAATGCATAGGCGACCCTGGTAACGAAGCACACCATCTCCGTTGTGAATATTTTGAACTATTCTAAATTATCACACCACCATCTGACATGTCACTAAGACCAAATCCTAAACGAGCAAGCCGGTGAACATATTTTTTCTAATTCTTTCCTTTCTTCCTCAACATGTGCTACACTACCCATGGACAATCTGCTGAGAGCATCTGCTACTACATTGGCCTTATCAGAATGGTAAAGTACGTTAACGCCATAGTCCTTGACGAATTCAAGCCATATCCTCTGACGTAGATACAATTCTCTATGGGTCAACACATATGGGAGGTTGTTATGATCTGTGAACACATCTACATGAACACCATAGAAGTAATGTCTCCAAATCTTTAGGGAAAATACTACGACTGCAAACTTGAGGACAGGAGTCGAGTAATTCTTCTCGTGTACCTTAAGTTTCCTAGAAGAATAAGCTATGACCTTTGCTCACTGCATGAATACACAACCTAGGCCGACCTTGGATGCATCACAATAAATCACATAACTGTCTAAACCATCTGGTAAAGTCAAGACAGGAGTTGTAACAACCTAGTCTTTATTTCTGCAAAGCTTTTCTCACACTCATCTGACCACTGAAACTTACCCTTTTTCTAAGTCAACTTGGTCAATGGGAAATTTTGAAAGAAAATCCTTCAACAAATCTTCTGTAATAATAGTCCAAACACAAGAAACTTCTGATATCTGTTGGAGATGTGGGTCTTGGCTAATATTGTATTGCCTCAATTTTCTGTGAATCCACTCGGATCCCTTCACTGGATACCACATGACCAAGGAAAGCGATGGACTGTAACCAAAATTCACATTTGTTGAACTTAGTGAATAACTAGCGATCTTTGAGAGTTTGCAGAACAACTCTCAGATGAGTCGCATGCTCCTTCTCACTCCCAGAATAAATGAGGATATCGTCAATAAAGAAAATGAGAAACAAGTCCAAATACCTTCTGAACACCCTATTCATTAAGTCTATGAAAGTTGCTTAAGCATTGGTTAGTACAAAAGACATAACTACAAATTCATAATGACCATACCTAGTTTTGAAAGTTTTCTTCGGAATGTCACTACCTCTAACTGTAAACTGATGATAGCCAAATATGAGGTCTATCTTCGAAAAATAACTAGCACCCTGAAGTTGGTCAAACAAGTCATCAATCCTGGGGATGAGATACGTATTGTTGAGGGTGACTTTTTTTAACTGCCGATAGTCAATGCACATTCTGAGAGAACCGTCTTTGTTTTTCATGAATAACACTATAGCACCCCAAGTAGATATACTGGGTCTGATGAAGCCCTTATCTAGAAGGCCTTTCAACTGATCTTTCAATTCCTTAAGTTCGGCTAGAGTCATTTTGTAAGGAGGAATTGAAATAGGATGGGTATCTGGAAAGAGATCTATTCCGAATTCTATTTCCCTTTCGGGAGGAACTCTGGAAAGATCTTCAAGAAGCACTTCTGGACACTCATTTACTACTGGATTGACTCAAGAGTTGGGATTTCAGAGTTTTAATCCTTAACCCGAACAAAATGATAGACATACCCTTTGGAAATCATCTTTATGTCCTTAAGGTAAGAGATGAATCGACCTACTGGCACTGAGCTACTACCTTCCACTCTAAGACTGGCTCGCTTGGAAACTGAAACCGAACGATTCTAGTTCTACAATCTATTGAGGCATAACAGAAATGTAAATCCATGCCTAGAATGATATCAAACTCTACCATTTCTAACTCTACAAGATCATCTGAAGTGAATTTCTGAGAGTTTGTGACCGGACAATTTCTGTATTCCCATCTAGCTATAACAAGGTCACCAACTAAAGTAGAGACTGAGTATGGTTCTTAAAGAGTTTCTAGACTGACACCGAAGTTTACTGCTATATAGGGAGTTACAAAAGACATTGTAGCCCTTGGATCTAATAATGCACAAACATTTAAATGAAAGACTCATAACGTACCAGTGACCACATCATGAGAAACAACCTATTCTGGCACTGAAAGCCACCTGTGCCAGATGAAGCACCCTTCTGAGTTGGGTGTCCTGTTGATGTTGCTGGACCAGTAGACTGAGACTTAATATTATTACCTATTTGCCCCTGTCTGGAAGAAGGAAAATCTTTCTACCTTTGGCCAGACTGACCACACCCAAAGCACCATTCCTTGCCTGCAAGACACTCGCCTAGATGGTTCTTACCACACTTTGGACAAGTTGGGAAAGTCCTATTACTTGAAGCACTCCCCTCAGACTTAGCGCCTGATGCCCTACCTTTTTTATCCTGTCGAAACCTGGGGTTGGAGCACTATTTGATGAAGGTGCTGGGGATATAGACCTCTGCTGAAACTTTGAGGGATCTCCACCACTTGATTTCTGCTGAGAGAACTCATAGTTACCTGTTCTAGCCTTTGTGTTATCCTTAGCCAATTCCCTAAGCTTGTCTCCCTCAACCTGCTGACCATGAGTCATAAGCCTAGATATATTCATATCTTCTAGCAACTTAGCATTACTTCAGCCCGTACTATTGGACTGACATGGTACCTTGTCTCAAATGCATGAACTCTTGTGCCTTAGTTTCTCTTAACTCCCTTGGGAAGAACCTGTCTAGAAAAGCTCCAGTAAAACACTCCCAAGTCATAGGAACTGAATCTGTACCCCTGTTTTCTTTCAACTGAGTAAACCAAATGTTAGCTACATCCTTAAGCTGTTAGGATACCATCTCTACCCTGTCATTACCAGTCAGTTGCATCACTCCAAAGATTTACCTAACCTCATCAATGAATTTATATGGGTACTTACCAACCTGCGACCCTAGAAACTCACGTGGATTCATCCGAACAAAATATCAAACTCTAAAAGCCACTAATCCACTATTAGTGTTGGTCGGTACTATGACATATTGGTTGTTTTTATTGGCCACACTCTGAGCCAAAAGCTTGATCGCATTCAAAAATTTCACGTTAGTGACCTCATGGTCTGGGACTGGAGGAGCTGCGTCAGTGTTGCTAGAATTAGCATTTCTTGTGTAAGCTCTACAAGAAGGCATGATCTGAAATGCATAACGACAAATTAGAAGGAAGATCATACCTACGCAAGATAAGAATAGCAAGTAAGTAAAGTTTTTCCTAAAACACTTCATAGCCTCACTCTCATAAGATGTGGTGAACTTCACTCACATAAAAGAGACTCTACTTAGTGCAACTTTTTCAACATCCTATGACTCTTAAACCTAATGCTCTGATACCAAGTTTGTCACGCCCCGAGGATACCTCCTTGACGTAATACGGGACCTAGGATCACGAGTGACCCCATGCTAACCCTACCTCTATATATCATAAACATACTAAAACAACAGAATAAAGAGATATTGTGCAGAAGCAAAAACATTAGTTAACTAAAATATGGTGAATACCCAATACTGATCTAAATATATAATAATCTAAGATCTTAGTGATAATGAACAATCACTGAAAAACTAAAGTTGAAACTAACAATATGTCTGAAAAAGCCTCTACTGACTAGAATTGCTGGGACATGCCCCAGGTAACCCTAGGAAAACTGAAACTCAAATAAAAGAACATGACTACTGTCCTCAAAGTATGATGACTCACCATTGAAGTTGCTGAATACTGATCGGGAACCGATCTATGTGTAAGGATCTTATAATGATAAAGTAGACTCAAGAATACATTCTCCGCACTCGTACTCACTTGCTCGAGTCTTGAAACCAGTTATTAGAAATAGTAGAAGACTTCTCAAAAGGACTTAAAGGACTTTCTTAGAATGTTCAGAAGAATTCTCAAAAATTTAACTCTTAATTCTACCTTGAACTTGAATTATGGATTCAAGATTGTGATTTGTGAAAGGAAAGATCTCATGATGTTTAGGATTGATTTTAGATATCTAAACATGAGAAAAGATAATAAAAAATTGACTAATTGGAAGCTAGTCCGCGACGCGGAGGCATTAAAATAATTGGTCGCGGAATAACTTTTGAGGCTGAGAGGTCCGTGACCTCTCTACGACGCGAAGACAACTTTATGAAATGGGAAGGCAGGTCCGCGACGCGGAGCCAAGTTCTATATTTGCCCGACTTTTCTCTTAAAGTTAGGGGATCCACTAGTCTATGCAAAAAGGATTCATCTAAAAAGTATGACCCTTTTCTACCCATGATGTCTACATGGTTTATGGGGGCTTGAGTTAATATGAACTCGCATCCCCATATTGCTGCTCAATACTACTCCCAAAATATACTTAGCTCATCTATTTTTAAAACAAGTTTTTCTCTTATTTGATATAATTACTCAAACTTAGCTTACAAGCTCTCTTGAAATCGATGCTCCTTTTTCTTGCTCAATACTCTTTTTGGAAATCTCAGTTTCCTCTCATCTTATATGTGAAAATATTTTCTTTTGGGAATACTTAGTTCCCATATATTATTTGAAAGAAAATGAACTTTATTCTTACTCTTTACTCAGCTTCAAAGCTTAAGTCTTAAAACAAAGTTTAAACATTTGTAAAAGACTTCTTTAAATATGGTTCATGTGGAATGATGGACATGAACGACTCAATGCAAGGTTTTCAATAACCATAGATCAAACTCAATACTTGGAACTCAAGAACTTCAATGATAGTACTCATTTCCATTATGATCAACTAAGAGGGTTCATGCGGAATTATGAGCATGAACTACTCAACTCAAGGACTCAAAGATACTTCTCATCTCAAGACTGATCGACTTATAGTGTTCGTGCGGAATTATGGGCATGAAATATTCAACTCAAGTAATAGAGTCTTATTCATAAATGTGAAGCGTGCGACATTTATGAATAGGAGGCTATTCGATGTTTAGAAAACTTCACTTCTTCATTCTCTTAGTCGCGCCATAGATTTTAACTCTATTAGGTCTTTCTCCTAATCCATGTTTGATGGTTTTCAGGATATGCCTAATTCAAGGGCAAACGTTAGAAGGAATGAGAAAGACAATGTGGATCAAGAAGTTCTTCCACAAGCTCCAAGTGACCCTTTGGAAGAGAGAGTAACAAATGAGAATCATAGGTTTTGTTTTGAACTATTGACTCAAGCTGGGATAGAAAATTTGGAATATTATGGGCCAGAGATGGAGGAAAATCCTCAAGAGGTTATAGAAGAGGTCTCTAAGGTGTTAGACTTTGTGGGAGTTACTACAGTAGAGATGGCGGAGTTAGCTTTTCGTCAACTCAAAGGGATTGTACAAATATGGTATGATCAATGGAAAGAGGCTAGACCGGTAGGAATGGGTCCCATTGAGTGGGAAGGGTCAAGAGTTCTTTTCTGGATGGGGTCTTTACTTTAGAGATGATAGAAGCTTTAGTGCTTGAGTTCATTAACCTTAGACAAGGTGATATGAATGTAATAGAATATGCATGGAGGTTCACCCAATTATCTAAGTATGCTCCAATTCTAGTGTCTGATCCTAGGTCGTGAATGAGTAAGTTTATGTCGGGAGTGTCTGATTTAGTAGGAAAAGAATGTCGTATGGCCATGCTTGATCATGATATGAATATTTCTTGCCTTATGATTTATGCTCATCAAATTGAGAAAGAGAAACTTGAAGAATGGTTTATGGAGAAAATGATGTTTAGGATTGAGGATGGTAATTCTCCTCTTGAAAGGCTCTCCGGACAAGGTCTTTCGAGGAATTCCCCAAGCCGTAACCCAGAAAGGGTGTCTAACCCTATGTCTTAAAGAAAGGATAGTAGAACCATATTTCCTACTTGTGCTATATGTTGCAAAAGGCATAAGGGTAGATGTTTGGCCGGTATGGAGGGTTGTTATGGCTGTGGTAGGAGTGGCCACAAAATGAGTGATTGCCCGGTACTTACCGCTAGGGGAAGGGAGAGGAAACAAATTAGGTCTGATGTTCTCCAAGCTAGAGGTAAACAAAAGAGTCCACTGAATGATGCTCCCGGTATATGTTTTATTATTTATTAGATTCCAGAATGCTTGTATTTTGTGACTTGATAGTCTTGGCATGATAGTCTAGGATATTGCCTTTAGTATGAATGGGTCGCATTATGGTTATGTCTATTTGATGATATAACCCGACTTAGTGATGATGACTTTTGGGGTATTTTAATAGATTTGATGGATATGGTGTTTGAGTAAGTCCTAGATGTGTTGAGTAAATAGACTCCTCTAAAACGGATAGAAGTGTAACCCACCATGGTTTAGAATCATCTTGTGTGATGGATGTGAAAGCTTAAGTGATGACTTGATCCGACCTTAGAGTTGAATGAAATGATGCTTAGAAGAGTCTTTATAGGCTAACCACCAAGGGGAGACGATGTGCTTAGATAGAAAGGTCGTTGAGTGTTATAATGTTCATGATATGGGTTGGCTTGAAATTCTCACCTTGAGAGGTGTAGTGAGTTTGGGAAGTTTAGTCCCAGTTTTGTAGGTATATATGAGTTCTTGAGCAGTGTTGATAAGGTTGCTTGTGAACCAGAGTTGCTTAATGAGTAGTACAGGCTTATCTGGTTTTCCGTGTCTCTTGGATATAGAAATAGTGTTAGAGATCCGATATTCACAAATCCCTTAAAAAGAGTTAGGAGTTAATGAGAACTTCTATAATTTAGAAATATCGGTAGGGATCTTAGACCGACAAGTTAGGAAATAAAACAGAGCAAGGAAATTGTTTCCGTGGAAGCGTTAATGAGTTGTCTTTTAATGACGGTTTTAGGTGAGGGTGCTGCTAGGGAGGCCAAGGGCCAATGAGATATCCTGATCTCCTTATCCTTTCTCGTTCTATTCCTCCTTCAGCATTTAAATGGTCTGCTCCTCATTGTTTGTGCCTTATGTGAAGTCCTGTGTAATTTATGTGTTTCCATGATTTCCTTATGTTATGCATGTTCTTGAGAAATTAATGTTTAGAAAGAAAATGAGTTTTCATGATTTATGTTCTTCATGTTGTTGTGCATTAAACATGAGTTGCTTATTTGACTTTATGAGAAGAAATGATGAACATGCTTTAGTATGCTTTGGAGAGTATAATGCATATTGGCCCCATGAAATTGTGTTGAGCGTGCTTTTAGTTGGAGAAGGTAGTTCCTCCTCTGAATATGACAAAAGTTGAAGTTCCATACATGTTGGGTTGTTAGATGTAGTTCCTACTTCCTTGTGTTGCATTGAGTATGTTTAGCTTGGAATCGAAATTTTCCTCCTTGTTTGTATGCATTTAGATGTATTGCATACATGATGGGCTTGTAGTCTAGAGTGGTTTCCTTTAAGAGGTGTTTAGCATCATCATTCGAGCACAAATGTTCCCAAGCGGGGGATATTGTAACACCCCGAAACTAGGAGGCTAAACTAGAGCTTTACGTGAGGGTTAGAGTCGTAGATATGTCTTTCCCAACTTAAAATGAAGGGTTGAGGGTTAGAACGTCAAGGTACGAATCCCTAAGGACAAACCAAGGGTCCTTGAGGAGGACCCTAGAAAACTGCCCAAGAAAGGCTGCCCAAGGAAGTGCACCCATGCAGGGACCCACGCCCCATAGAGGATTCCACGCCTTGTGGATGGCTTCATGGGTAAGGTCCCCAAAGACACTACCTTAGACAACCACCCACGATTGACCAGTATGCCTCGTGAGTCCACACACGGCCCATTGGCGTGGTCTCGTGGGTGAGGCAGTCACCATGTTAGGGACGGTTAAGTGAGACTTTATGGTACTCTGCGAAATTAATTAGTTATTAAGGGGTATCATTTTATTATAATTTTTGACACCTATATAAAGACATTAGACCCTTAATTAAGTCATCCTAATCATTATTTCTAAACCCCCTAAAGAAACCCAATTCCCTCTAAAAAATCCTCCCTCTAGAAAACTCAAAGAAGAAGAAGAGAATCAAGCTAGGTCAAGACTACATTTTTGTAAGATTGTAAGGCTTTATAATCAAGGTATGATGGATAATTTATCCATGGGTTCTTCCATCCTGTGAGGCCCCTAGTTATTCCGCAATTGTGAAGATTAAATCTCCGATTCAACTTAGGGTTCCTTCCAATATTGTGGGTTAAGTTGAATATGAATTCAATTGAGTGGATATTGGTTGTTTATGATTGAATTAGTAGTGAATCATGTTATTATAATGAAATTACATGTTTACATGCTTAACCCTAGTATAATAAATGAAATTGAAGTAATGTGGGTTTAAAGCTTGAAAATGGAAAATTGAGGATGTAGAGATGACCTTCTAGGATTGATGACATAGGTAGTAATTACTTGAGAGTAAAAGATTGTAGACATGAATTGTATTAGATTAAAGTATATATATATGATGTATCATTACTACTAAAGCTTGATAGTGAACCTTGCAGATGATATATGATTTGAATCACTTAAGAAAGAAGTATGTGATTGGAATGCCTTGTTATATAAGTTTATAGGGTGCTATTAAGAAGTAAATGTATTGAGAGTAAGACTCATAGTTATGAATGTTGAAGGTGAAGCTAATATGATGAGTTATGTATGTTAACGCCTTAAGAGGGAGGTTGACATGATGATGGTAGATTATTGGATAGAATTGTTGTGGAAGGACTTACCCACCTAATCTACCTCATGAATGCTTGAATGCATAAAGTGATAGAATCACATGAGTTAGGATGATTTCCATGTTTAGTGTTTGAACCCTAGGTGTGATGATTGAAACAAGTTTTGAACCTCAAGGAGGTGAAGTATGAGATTATGCTTGTAGTAATTTAATTACTTGAATCATGATTATATCCATGACTAATGTACTCATTCTAGTTTTGTTGATTTAATGTGAGCTTTTATACTTGAAAGGGAAATAAATGATATTATGCATGCTTTGTGAAGTTTAGTACATGTCTTAAGAACACTTTCAGAGTAAAGTGAATATGCTCATAATATAGTTGTTGTGTTGTTGAAAGATTATTCTCATATACAAACTTATGAATGATTATTATATGATATGAAAGGTTTTCTTACAATATAGTGATTCTATGTTTGGAAGACTAGTCTCACCTATTGAATCTATATTTAGACATGGATGGTGAAAGGTTATTCTCCAGCATGATCTATTGAGCTACAGTATGAATTATGTTGGATTGAGTTTCAAGACATTCTTCCATTAATATGAACTTAGGTCAAGAGTTAATATAAACTCAATTGGAATTAATGCCTAGAATCGAGTGGATATTAAATATGAGATGGAAGCTTTTATGCTAGTTGAGTCTTGCTTTCGAATGAAAGCTTTTACCTTAGTTGAGTCTGGTTTTCCAAATGGGTTCCTTCTACCTTAGTTGAGTCCGAGCTCCTAAAGTATGTATCTCATGATATTGAAACCTTACCTTAGTTGAGTCTGAGTTTCTAGTAGCAATCTCCTTATCCCATAAACTACGTGCCCCCGTAGGTTTCATAGATAATGGATCCACCTAAGATAAGAGTATGATTCTACCTTAGGCATGTAGGACAACCCCTTTTTGGTGTGGGTTAGAGACCGGATTCCATGGTAAGCTCACATGGTCTATGTCGGTTAAGGTTTATTCCCCCAATATGGTAGTAATATAAACAAGAATATGAAGTAGAACTATGTTTACTTAAGGAGCTTTGCTTAGCATGAGTGAGATTTTGGGGTATTATTCATGCATTGCACATGTAAGCTTTGAGGGTATCTATGGTCTATTCCTCTATGTTATGATGATATATGTAATGAATATGTTTATGACTTGTGCTTATGATATATGCTTAGTTTGGATTGTAGCTTGAAAGGCCTTTCCAATGCATGTGTGACTAAAGGTGAGTATTCCCTTGTCTATGATAAGTAAGCTAAGGATGAGATCAAAAGATGATAAAGATGAATGAGAACCTAAAGTGACTTTCTTAACATGGGTGGGAATATGGAGTCTTATCCATATATTGCAAAGCTTTCCTTGAGGTGACTTATGCAGTATTTCCTTTACAATATGTTGTTCTAAATGCATTAATTATGCCTATGAGTATGATGTTATCTATTATGCTCACTAGTTATGATTATTGTCTTTTATGCTATAGCCTATGTCTTATGATGGTGTCCCTTATGATTATGACTTATGTTATTGTCTCTTATGATATATGTCTCATGTTGACTAATACCTCATATATTCTTATGTTGATTATTTTTGCTAGCCATCATATTTAGTACATTATTGTACTAACGCATACTTTTGCCTACATTCTTATGAAATGTAGGGTTCGGCGATATGGACTTCCATCCTCGTGGATAGGTTCACAGTAGATCAAGAAGAAGAAGTTTTGGTGAGTCCTCATACAATCAAGGACTTAATCACCCTTTCTTTTTTATGTCTTTCTTTGATGTTTAGAATTTGGTATTGCCTGTTTCCCTAACCCTTTTCAAGTATTAAATGGTTTGAGACAAGTGTAAAATGACTTCCACTTTACTTTTTTTAAAAACTTTGATTGTATGGAAAATGTTTCAAAATTCCACACTTTTCTATTATCTTATGCTGTGATATGCTAAGTGGCTTACATGGAGCCTTTCGGGATTCTATGTGACTTGTTACATCTAAGGGGGTACCCTTGGGTCATTACAAAGGGGGATGTGTATTCTGAAGTCGATTTTTCTCTCAAGAGGGACTATGGGAAGATCATCTGGAAAGACCTTTGGAAGCTCACTTAGAACTGGAATTGACTTAATAGGTGGTGTTTCAACACTAGAGTCAATAATTCAGACTAAGAAATCGATGCACCCCTTAGAGACTAACTTTCTAGCCTTAATGTATGAAATAAAACGACCCTTAGGTATTGTTTAACTACTCCTCCACTCTAAACTTCGCTCATTAGGAAATTAAAACTTGACTAATCGAGTTCTACAATCAACTGATGCATAAAAAGCATGAATCCAATCCATACCTAGAATAACATCAAATTCCAACATTTCTAGCACAACTAGGTCAGCCATGGTGTCCTTGTTACTGATGAATATTGTACAATTATGATATACTGTTTCTTCTAGAATAGAATCAACAGCTGGTGTGGAAACACTAAAAGGATCAAGAAGTTCTACGGGGAAATGCCAAACTTCATGGCTACATAAGGAGTCACAAACGACACACTCGCGCTGGGATCAAGCAAGGCATAAACATCAAAAGTAAAGATTTTAAGCATACCGGTGACAACATAAAGTGAGTTCAGCTAATATTGGAGACTAACTATCGTATATCGACGATTTTTACCCTGCATGTTCCTGAAGTAGCTCATATCTTGGTACTTCTATCTGTTGGAGCTGCTAAAGAAGATTAGGCTTTATTGCCCCCATTACCCTGCCTATTATTAGGGAATTCCTTAGAAAAATCACCAGTCCTTCCACACTAGTAGTAAATATCTATACGAATGGAACATTCTCCAGGATGGATCTTACCACACTTACCACAAAGTGGATTGCGAGTCAACCCTAGTGCTACACTTCCCAGAGACTGAGTTCTTTGAACTCTGAAACTCTTGGGCATTCTGGTTTCTATAATCATTTTTGCCCCTTGGTGCAGGTTAACTAGTTGATGATGGAGCACGTCCAGATGACCTCTGCTGAAAGGATAATTTGTTAATGTTCCCAATTTTCTTGTTTTCTCAGACTCATTACTTGGCATCTTAGCCATGTTGCTACGAAACTCTTCCTTTTCCTTCAACTTGTCTTCCTTAATCAACTGCAAATGAATCATAAGCCTAGCTATGTCTATGTCTCCTATCAACATTGCCTCCCTACCTTCCTTACTCGATAAGCAGGATAGTTAAGACACGAACAAGCTTATTCTCCTCCTCATATCAACCACCATCTCTGGAGCATAGCGGGATAGTATAGTGAACATGAGGATCTACTTTTTCACACTCATAGATTCCTTTTTTAAATTAGTAAATTCTCTTACCTTTCCTTCCCTTAGATCTCGAGGTAAGACGTACCCCAACAAGGTATCTTTAGACAAAGACTAAGTCAATTGTGGAGTCCCCTCGACCCCTTTCTACTTCCATTAATCAAACTATCTAATAGCAATGACTTTGAGCTGGTAAGCATCTAACTCTACACACTCATCATCGACAACATACATGATCTCAAACATCTTCTAGAGTTCATCCACAAAGTTTATTGGATCCTCATTGATCTTTGACCAAGTGTTCTTCGGGGGACTCATTCTTAGAAATTCTTCGACTATGGATGCACCATTCCCCTCTTGATGTCCGACTCCTTGGAGGCCAACCTGTGTTGTCACCACTTGAGTCAACATATGAATTGTGTTCCTGAATTCAACATTGGTGACATTTCTTTGAGGTGGTTGCACTTTTTCTGCATTGGGAACCTCTTGATCTTGAGGATGAATATTCCTACTAGAAGGATGTCCTCTAACAGCTCTTCATGAATGCATAATATGAAAGATACGCCTAAGCACGAGTTAGAAAAAACTTCCATAGAGTTGAACTCTATCGCACGAAAAACATTAGAAGAAAGTGAAGTAAGTCCTAAATGTTGTAGCCTTCTTATTATAGATGTGGCGCTCTTTTTACCGATAACAATTACTCTACATATACGTCTTCATAGACACCCTAAGCCTCTTGAACTCTAGGCTGTGATACCAAGTTTGTCACAACTCGGGTGAACACCCTTGATGTAGCTGGCACTCAAGAACCATATCTGATCCCCAAGCGAACCGTTGGCCTGGCTACATGACTTATATGACACAAAGAAAAATATGATAGCTTAAAATAGGTGAAAACTTTGACATTGAAGAAATTCTCAAAAATACTGTCTTGCCAAATACATCACATGAGTCATTAGTTAAAAACTATCACGACCCAGGGTACCAACTAGATGTAATATGGCATATAGAACCTCGAAGGACCACATACAAGCTACTTAACTTTCATAATATAAGAAATAAAACAATAGGAGTAAAACAATAGTCCAAGTCCAATAGTTTTTATAAAATAAAAGAGGAAGTCTAAAACACTTGTCTTAATATAGCCATCTAGTACAATAGAATGAAATTGGCCCTAGACCATACATCAAGTCCAAAAGTGAAATACAGTAAAGAAATTAAAATAATGAAAATCCGTTCTCAAAGCATGAGGACTCACCAAAGCTCGAGAATCTCAAAATCAACCACTTGCCACGAAACATAAAAACCTCACTTTCGGACCCTATATTTGGGGAAATGTAGGCAAGAGTATGTGTTAGTACAAAACAATGTACCAAGTATGATAGCTATGCATAAAATATTTAAATCATGCTAAAAACGGACATTTCATTTCATGACATTCAATTGACCAAGCTAAAATAGGATATAAGAGAGTTAGAAAACGTAAGTCATAAAAACCATGGTCAAAGCAAGCTAACATCATTTAAATCCTTTGAACACATATGAGATACTTCTTTAAGTAACCTTAGTTCATTATTAAAGTGGGGAATTAGCCTTAACCGACAAAGAGACCATTTGAGCTATAAAATGATACCTCGGTGTCACCCACACCGAAAAGGGTTGTCCTACTTGCCAAGGTAAGGAAAAACAATTTGAGCTAAAGTGGATCCTCCACTTAATATCTATGGTAAGGGATAATGAGATTGATTCTATAAACCCGACCTCTACTAACGGGAGAGCTTCCATCTCAATATCCTCTTAATGCTACTCATAAATCCCAAAAAATAGTCAGTTCTTCTCATACTTATTATCTATGGAAAGGCACGTCATCTTGCCAATCCAAGCTAAGTAATTGATGAGTCCTGGATTTGGACTCATTTAAGGCTTTGTTTTTTTATAGATTTAGTGTCCTTATATTCTTAATTTGTGCCATAAACTGATGTTGTATCCTTGATATTCTTGTATATGGATTGAGGAACAAAGCAATGAGACTAACAGGAAAAAAGGAACAAAACAAGCTGAATAAATGAAGAAGGCCGAGCATGAGGATCTCTAAGAGCACTTGGCGTGTCGCCAAGTGGTTCATCTGACCGCCTAAAGTTCCAGTGTGCCACGCCATGAAGGAAGAAACCAAGTCGATGACGAAAATGAGCAGTTGGTGAATCACCGAGCAGATCCCCGAAGAAAAGATATATCTCCCAATGTTACAGACCTCAAGGATACTGAATGTTAAGGTGAACAGACAATTGAAGAGGTCAAAGGGCGACTCACCAAGTGGTTCGGTGAGCCAGACTTAGTTCGCTGAGTAGTCTTTCGTGGCTTATTTTTGGCAACTATAAATTAGCTTTTGAACATTTTCTTTAGGAGGCAATTTTAGTTTAGTATTTGTAATACATTTTGGACAATAGGAAATTAGCTTAGAACAATTTTTCTCTCAAGTTTTACTTAGTTTTTGAAGAACCTTACAGATTCATTTTGGAGATTTTTGAAGTGGGTTTCAGAATTGCATCAAATTGAGCATTGTAAAGACGAAATCTCTCTTACCCTATTGATGGCTAATCAATTTTGTAATAGTTTTTACTCTTTTATGATGTTTGGCTAAAACCCCAATTTTTAGAGTGTGATCATGTGATTATGGGTTGAATTAGTTTATGTGTATTGTTAATTATTAGTGTAAATGCTGAATTGAAGTGAGTTTAATCATTAATTAAGGTTTAATTAATGAATTGTAGTTGTAAATGAAGTTCTAATTTTGTGTTCTTGGTTTGTGAGAGAGAGAGGTTTTAGAACTAAGATTATTGGTTAATGATTTGTAAGTATTGGGTTGAGCTGGGCTTAGCTCAAGAGACTGAATGTTAAACCCAATCCCACCCATCTAGCTCCAAAGAGTGGATGTATTAAGGTGTGCGCTGCTCTTCATTATCATGCCTGTTGATGTTCGAAAGAAAACACCTGATTTGGGGTAGTTGTTCGAGTGAAAGCTATCTCCTTTATAGTCTAGTTTATTCACTGAGTTTCACTTGTTTACTAGCAATTTCAATTTCCCATATGTCGATATTTCCTATAATCAATCACATCCCGAGAATCCTTCTCCTTATTGATATTTCAATTTTTTTGTGCCTGCTTATAGTTGATAGTTGCAAACTAAACCCCCCCCCCCAATTTCACATTCGTGTCACCCCATTATTTTTTACAAGTCTTTTTCCGATAAAGTTTAATCATATGGCTGATTAAACCGCATTCATGATTCTTAATTGAATTTAGTACACATACCGCTCCCTATGGGATTTGCCCCCAACTTATTTTGTTGGGTTTTATTTTGATTTACGATGGTTGACACCTAGAATTTGATAAGGTGTGCTCGAAACACTAATCAAAATGGTGCCACTTTCGAGGAGTGGTGTTGTTTGAAATTCTTTTAGTGAAGTTGAGTTATGTTCTTTTTAGCTATAGTTGAATATACTTATTTTATTTTTGGTTTTGTGTTGCTTGTGTTAAAACATAGGAGGAAATTGATGAGTCAACAATTTCGACTCTTTTAGGTCTTTATTTTGATAAATTTATTGTCCTCGAATGGATATTTTTTCTCAATAACTTATGTAAATACTTATTATTCAGGTATTTGGATTTAGAGAAAAAGTATGGACACTATTGGGAAAAAAGGAACAAGACAACTGAAAGAATGAAGAAAAGACGGCCTGAGGATCGCCTAAACCATTAGGCGAGTCACCGAACGACCATGATCTCGCGTAATGATTTAGTGTGCCAAGCTCTGAAGGATAAAATTGAGGGGGCGAGATAAAGAAGTAGTCGGCAAGTCGCCGAACAGTACCGTGATCCTGTGCTATATCGCCTAAAGTTACAAAACTTGAATTTGCTGAAGGCCAATGTAGAAATGCGATCAACCAGACCAAAGAGCGGATCGCCCAGTGGATCGGCGATCTCGACTTACTACGTCGAGTGATCCTTCGCATCACACTTTTTGATAACTATAAATACTTCTTTGAATTTTTAGTTTAGGAGTGAGTTTTATAATTCATAAACCATTTTTAAAGTTATTCATTTTGAGAATTTGGTTTTTGGAGACAATTTTCCTTAGCTTTCGAGATTTTGAAGGTTCCCATTTCGAAGAAATTGGAAGTGGGTATCAAAGATTCTTCATCTTAGACGTTTGTAAAGACCATATCAAATGTACCTAATTGATGGAAACACATTTTGATATCGATTACTATCTTTTTACTATGTCTAGCTAAAACCCCAATTCTTGGAGTGTAACTTGGTGATTATGGGTTGAATTAACTGCTACGTATTTCTAATTGGTTTTTTATTTGCTGTTTAAAGGTGATTTCATTCAGTGGTTGTATTTGAATTTAATAGGGTTGTAGGTGCAAATACAATTTTAACTTCATGTTTATGGCTTGCGAGAGAGGTTTTAAAAACAAAACTATTGAATCGATGGTCTGTGGTTATTGGGTTGTCGTGGGTTCAGCTCGAGAGAGTGAATCCTAAACCCTCTCATACACGTTCAGCTAGAGAGAGTGAATGGACTAAACTGAAGGCGGTGCTTCATTGCTGCTTGTTGGTGTTCGAGAAAAATCAAATTGATTCAGGGTAAATTGTTCGAGAGAAAGTTTACCCTCTCTATAGTCTAGCCTAGTTACCAATTCATAGTGATTTACTATCAATAGCAATTACCTGGTTGTTTAACTTAGCCCATAATCCTATCACATCCCAAGAATCCCGTCTCCATAATTGTATTTTCGTTTTTAGTTGTCGTTTTAGTTGATAATTGATTACAAACCACCCCCCCCCTTGATACTTGACACTTGTGTCACCGTTTAATTTATCATGTTTTTCTTCGTAAATGTTTAAAGCTTTAATTGACTTGAACACATTTATGCTTTTCTATTAATTCTCAATTGCGAACTGCACCCTTGGGACTCTACCCCAACTCACTAGTTGGGTTATATTACTACTCACAATCGTTGGCACTTGAGCTGGAAGTAGTGTCCTGATACGTGAAATCAAAATGGCGCCGCTACCGGGGAGTGGTGTTATTTGAGAATTTATAGTTAAGTTTAATTTTGTTGTTGTTTGTTATAGTTCTACTTACCTAATTTTTAGTTCTATTTTCTATGCTTATGATTTGAAATAGATGATGTGAGCATGTCGGGCAATAATTGAGAACAAATGGATTTTCCTCCATTAGAAGTAAGGATGTTCAGGGATCGCATCCTAACCTTCAAACAATTGGAAGGTGAACAGATACATGAGTCGTGGCTATGGTTAAAGCACTGCTGGTTCAATGGCCAACTCATGAACTTCCTGATGTAGTCCTCCTAGAATGTCTTTACAGAAGTCTTGGTCCCGGGAATAAAGTGCTGGCTGATCAACTCATCCCGGGTGGTATTACACAATAACCCTATGCGATAGCAGCCCAACTTCTTGATCGCATTGCTTAGACAAACCAAGAAGTAGAGAGGGACTTCATGTTGGCCGCAATGATAACTCAACTGGATGATTTCGCCAAGAAAATATCAGAGATTGAAGTCCAGAGCAAAAGAAGAGATAGATACATACCCCTTCATAAGCGTAAAAGATCTACGGACAGTGAGAGTAGCCGTGTCGAGGATACTCTGTTAATTATCCTCCAAAAGATCAATGATCAAGATAGAGTGCTGGAAGAAATAAATGAGAATGTTAAACTACTAAAGCAGATGATTGGTTCTCACTCTAAATCTATCCAGCTAATTGAAACTCTTATGGGTCATGTATTGCCTGATCTCCACCCAAATGAACAAGTGGAGTTACCTAGTAAAACTAGGGCCAACCCCAAAAATGGAGTTTGAGTAAGGACTTGCGTCGTGCAATGACGTTAACTAAGCCGCTTTTTGGGAGGAAACCCAAGATTTTACCTCTTTATTTTTGGTTAAACAAATAATGGTGTGTTTATTGTGCAGGTTAAAGTGTGGGAAATGTTCGAAAAGTTCATATTGGCAAGCTAAAGTCTAGTCAACGAATCACAGAAGAGGTCGGCAACCCCGACCTAGATCGTCGTTTGTTTGAAGACAGCTTTAAGGTAGAGTCTATAAAACTCGGCGAGCCTAGGAAATTAGTGGCGATTCACCGATCAGGTCGATGATCATAATCTATATCGGCGTTTAGACCCCCACATCAACTGAGGGTCCTGTAAAACTTGGCAAGGTAAGTGACCACTCGGCACGTCGCCGAGTGGGTCTTCAATCACGACTAACGTCACCAAATGGGCAAGAACTGAATGGGTTATTAAAAGGCCAAAGGTTTAAATTTCAAACTCTTTCATTTCCCTCATTTTTCATCTTCCAAAACTCGCACCTATTTAGTATTTCTGATATTTTCGCATTTTCAAGATTTTACTCTTCGGAGTTATGTTTGGAGTGGATTACATTGCCGCCTAGCTTTTCAGTCTTTATTATTCGGCAGCTAAAATTGGTTTTCTGAGTCTCACATTTCTTTTCTAGTAATTTGTACTCTTATGCAAGCAATATTATGTTGTTGATGTGTGTTGGGCCTCTCTGATAGGATTATAATGTTTAAATGCCTGATTTGAATTATTAATCTTGCCTGTAATGCTTATAGTGTCGATTTCTCGTGTTCTTGTGCTTTGAAATTGGTTAAATCTTGTGGAGTTGTGCTTGCATGTCGTTAGGTTTAGTGGGTGAAGTCTGAGTAGCCCGTATTTTTTCCAAACGACGTAAGTTTCCCAATGATGGAATGGGTGACTTCGTTCTTAAGGGAAAAGGTCGTCAATTAGACAAATTTATTAAAACCGGAAGAAGTTTGAGTATCCCGGGGAAATGGGTGGTATGGGTCTTGTTTGAGTTTGAGTTGTGTATGTTTTGATTTTCTTTTCGGCGGTTGCGGGGTAAGATTAGAGAAGTTGGGTTGAAAGTAGGCACGCTGCGTCGTTTGTTTAGCTGGGTCGAGGTCGCCGAAACACTTGGCGGTTCGCCGAAGCTCCCCATCTCGCCTTTAATATCTCGCTAAATGTGTTGTTAGGCTCTGTAAATTTCATCAAGGAGCCTGAGGTCACCGAAGGCACTCGGCGACTCGTCGAAAGACTTGTTGATAGCCCTTAGTCTGCTCCCCTGACCCCTTTTTGCACCATTACTTTCGGCGGGCTGAACCTTGCTCGCCAACTGTTGTTAGCGATTCGCCGAAAGTCATTTCCCATCGCCAATTTGCCGTAACTTTTGAGCCAATCCGGTGAGCCCAACCTAGCTCCCCAAAGTGAGTCGGCGACTCGCCAACTGGTTCGTCGAGTTTGTCTGCACCTATGTTTCTGTGATCTTAACTGAAATGTTTCTATTTTTTTCCTGATGTTTTGTAGATATGGCTAGATATAAAGTTGCACAAAGAAACATGCCACCCCGAGGGAAAGCAAAAGGGATTACACTCAATGAGGATGCAGCTGCATCCAGGAGAAAGGCCACAAAACTCACCACAACTGGTGGGAAAGGCAAGGGTAAAGGTAAAGCATCTGCGTCACCGAAGGCAAGCTCCGACAGTGATGACCTCTATGACACTTACCTCACTACCTTTGA
Source organism: Solanum gracilifrons (assembly GCA_029582605.1). NCBI lineage: Eukaryota > Viridiplantae > Streptophyta > Magnoliopsida > Solanales > Solanaceae > Solanum > Solanum gracilifrons. The sequence goes on along the minus strand of JAJOOH010000435.1, from coordinate 35,086 downwards.
GAGTGAGGGTAAGCATCAGGAGCCTCAAACTATAGCGTCTGGTGATGATTAAGTTAAAAAAGAATGAATGATCTGTCTAGGATCCGGACTCCTCCGGCTACCACTCATCTTCCAGTCACCGAACAAGCAGTGGTGTTTGCACCCCCAGTACAGGTCCCTCCTCCAAAGTCAATGAATAGATTAAATACTGAGTGGCCGGGGACAATTATTGAGGAAAAGTTTCTGTCCACAGTTGGAGTGATTGATAGGTATCCAGATATTATGGGGTGCCTTAGGTATCATGATTTCCAGATTTTTACCAAGCCCCATGGCCCATTCAATCCAAATTGTGTCTAGGAGTTCTATGCTTCTTAGGTTACCTTGATAACACAGCGGAAGAAACAAGTATCAACATTCAAACCGGTTGACTATGTAGTCTTCCGGGAAAGAAGGTCAGGTGTGACCATGCAGTTATTGATGTTATTATATATCGTCCAGATGACATTAATGATGACTGCCAGCACAGGGTTAGGACTAAATTCTATACAATGTGAAGAAGTGGTTAGCCCCATTGATCTGAGATGACACTCCCAAGTGGCTTGAGGTTGGTGGTGTTATTGAAAATAAGGACCTCAACTTGGCAGCTCGGTATTGGTTTGGTTTCATCAGCAGTACGATCATGCCATCCCAAAATGAGTCTATTCTCGGACATGCCAAAGAAGCCTGTCTAGGTTGAATTATTGATAAAACTAAGCTAAATTTGGGGATGATCATTCCTTAAGAGATTTTCATGCGTTCAAAGCAGCGCTCGACCTCACTTCCTTTCCCGGTATTGATCACTGAGTTGTGCAGATGGGCTCGGATACCTAGAGATACAATGAAGGATGTGAAAGTGATTCCCACATCCTCCATTGATATCCGGAGGATCGAGGCTGAGTATCTTAAGGATCAGGCAGAGTAGGGGCAAAAAGGAGTCCCAGTGGACCCTTCCCTAGTTATTGACACAGACTCCATACCTGCAGAGGTATCCTTGCCTACACCAGACCTTGGGCCTTCAGGTACTCCTTGTGTTGTATCTTCTAATATCCTTATTTCTTCTATTGCTGCACTGCCTCCTAGACCTGCTGTTGTTGCTGTCTCCCGGACTCCGATCACCTAGGCTTCATTACTCTAGATAGGGAAGCTTGCCCATTCTGCTAATCGTCGGGGTGCAAGACTAGAGACCTCTACTGCAAGCATAATTCAGACTATCCTGGCTGATGAAGTGACACTATTGAGCGCTATCAATGATGCCCTCGCGGCAAGGAAAGCGGTGTGTGAGTGTGACAAAGGGGGCTCAGAGGAGGTGACAGTGTTAAAGACCGCTATTGCTAATTTGAGTAGTGATGTGGATAATCTGAAGTCTACTGACATGTTCATGATTTTCGTGATGGTGGAGATCCCAGATGTACCAGTTATGCCTCCAGCTACTACTAGAGATGAGATTAGAGTTGAGGAGGCAGTTGATCCTGAATCTGAGGCAGAGATGGATGAGGAGATGCTAGAGGTGGATGAGAAAGCTTCATATGAGGGCCTCAATGAGATTGAAGAGGCCATGGTGGATGTAGATGTGCAGGCCTCTTTGGCGGATACACCCTTAGCTGGTACTAGTGCTACTACTGGTCCTTTTGAGGTAACCCCGGGCACAGATGCCCAAGTCCAGACTGATGCATCGGGCACAGTATCCCATACAGATGGAGCGACTATGTAGACAAAATCCTCTTTTTACCTCCCTCTCTGTCTTACTTTTATTTTGACTTGTGGATTATTGGTTTTGCTTGCATTTGAGGACAAATGCTTTAATTTGTGGTTGGGTGACGACCACCATTTGTGTGACATTCATAATTCTTGTTTTGTTTATATATTTGGGATTTGAGTTGAATTTGTGTTGTACACTTCTTTGTGTTGATGATTGATCTTGTGGCTCCTTGTTTTTAATTGTACATGATTTTTTACCCTTTCGAAAAAGAACAAAAAATTGCCACCTCTTGTTTGTGTTGAAGGTGGCTGTTCTTTTGCAAATTTTAGAGTCGGTCTCAATCAATACCGATCGCTTGAATAGTGCTTATAATCGAACAAACATGAATGTGCAGCTACGACGAGGCCAATTGAAGGTGCATAGACAATATGTAAACTTTTTGCATCTCTTTTTGACTAGCCAAGTATCGAATTGAGTCTCTCGTAATGAACATTACACACTAGAGAAAGTGTGGAGTCTTGTTTGACGTTGGTGTTAATGCCTTGTGTGATGAGTTTAATATGAACCATGTCTGATGACACCTAGAATTTTCCCCATTGGTCCGGTTGAGTAAGTGATGCAATATCATGAGACGATCTTAGACAACTTTAAAGAGTGTGAACCAATTTGAAATTATACCTCTTTTGTGGCTTACCTTGTGAGTGTGTGAACCTCTTTTGAGCACCCTTTGAGCCTTAACCTTTTGTGGGAACAAACTCGATAACATCGTGACATTTTATTGATCTATTACTCATAATCCTCATGATTTATTGTTTGTTTGAATAGCCAACTTAGGCCAAAAGACTAAGTTGAGGATGTGGTGAAAAGAGATGGTAAATCAAGAAAATGCAAAGAAGCCCCTTTTACCCATGTTTTGAGAAAAATGGAACCCCTCCATATAAAAAAAACAGATAAAGAAGAAAAGATTGAGAAAGAAAAAGAAAGAAAAAGTTGTGGAATAAAGTTGTGAAAATACAAAGGAAATGGGGTTTCCAACTGTCCATGGGAGATGAATAAGAGGTGACTTTTGAGCTTGAATGAAAATGATGAAAAAAAGGCAAGAAGGTGTTGTTCACATCAGATTTCATTAGGATAGAACCCATTGAGCCTAAATGACCATACCTTTACACGCAACCTCAGTACAAGCCTTAAAAAGACCTTTTTGATCTTGAATGAGCTGAAACAAAAGTCGATTGGAAAATAAGCGCAAACCTATGGGTGAAATCATGTATTGTGTTTATTTTTGTGAGTGTGAGTGTTGATCTTGATTCCGGAATTTTAAATGATTGAACCGTTGTGTGTGAAAATGGAATCATTGTTTGTGTGAGGGAATTTGAATACCTTTGTTGAGCTTGGACTGACATTTGAAGCAAGTATAGTGAGTTTGAGATTCTTTGGTAATGGTGAGTCACACCTTAAATCTTTGAGTACATAATTGATTCGTACATGAGTAAGTTGAGTCTTTCTGTGTGCATTCATCATTGCGTCTTGTGTAGCACTGCTTGAGACATCATTTTTGAACTGCTGAACATGAGTTTTACTTGAGGACAAGCAAAAGTTTAAGTTGGGGTGCTGATGAGCCCACAATTTGGACTCTTTTAAGGATTTATTTTGATAAATTTAGTGTCCTCGAATGCATATTTTATCTCAATAACTGATGTAAATCGTTGAGTTTTAGGTATTTGGATTTATAAACAAAGTATGGACACTATTGGGCATAAAGGAACAAGGCAGCTGAAAGAACAAGGAAAAGACGGCCTGAGGATCGCCTAAACCATTAGGCGAGTCGCCAAATGGCCATCGTCTTTCCAAATGTTCTAGTGTGCCAAGCTCTAAGTAGTCCTTCGTGGCTTATTTTCAGCAACTATAAATTAGGTTTAGAACATTTTATTTAGGAATCAATTTAAGTTTAGTAACTGGAATACATTTTGGACAATAGGAAATTAGCTTAGAACAGTTTTTCTCTCAAGTTTTTCTTAGTTTTTGAAGAACCTTAGATATTCAATTTAGAGATTTTGGAAGTGGGTTTCAGAATTTCTTCAAATTAAGCATTGTAAAGACTAAATCTCTCTTAACATGTTGTTGGCTAATCTAGTGTGCAATAGTTTTTACCTTTTAATGATGTTTGTCTAGAACCCCAATTCTTGGGCTGTGATCATATGATTATGGGTTGAATTAGTGTATGTGTATTGTTAATTACTAGTGTAAATACTGAATTGAAGTGAGTTTAATCATTAATTGAGGTTTAATTAGTGAATTGTAGTTGCAAATGTAGTTCTACTTTTTTGTTCTTGGCTTGCGAGAGAGAGGGGTTATAATACTAAGATTATTGGTTAATGATTTGTAGGTATTGGGTTGAGCTGGGCTTAGCTCGAATGAGTGAATCCTAAACCCAATCCCACCTATCCAGCTCCAAAGAGTGGATGTATTAAGGTGTGGGTTGCTCTTCATTATCATGCTTGTTGATGTTCGAAAGAAATCACCATATTTGGGGTAGTTTTCGAGTGAAAGCTATCTCTCTTATAGTCTAGCCTACTCACTGAGATTTAGTTGTTTGCTAGTAGTTTCAATTTCACATATGTCAAAATTTTCCTATAAACAATCACATCCCGAGAATCCTTCTTTATTTCAAATTGTTTGTGACTGCTTGTAGTTGATAAATGCAAACTAAAACCCCCCATTTGACATTCCTATCACTCCTTTATTTTTTATATGTCTTTTTTCGATAATATTTAATTATATGCCTGATTAGACCGCATTCATATTTCTTAATTCAATTTAATACATATATCGCTACATATGGGATTCGACCCCAACTCATTTAGTTGGGTTTTATACTGATTTACAATCGTTGACACCTAGAATTGGATGAGGTGTATTTGAAACGTAAATCAAAATGGCACCGCTTTCGGGGAGTGGTATTGTTTGAAATTCTTTTGGTGAAGTTGAATTGTGTTCTTTTTAGTCATAGTTGAATCTGTTGATTTTACTTTCAGTTTTGTGTTCCTTGTGTTAAAACAGAGGAGGAAATTGATGAGTCCACAATTTGGACTCTTTTACGGCTTTATTTTGATAAATTTAGTGTCCTTGAATGCATATTTTGTCTAAATAACTGATGTAAATCCTTGAGTTTCAGGTATTTGGATTTAGAGACAAAGTATGGACATTGTTGGGAAAAAAGGAACAAGGAAGCTGAACGAACGAAGAGAAGACAACCTAAGGATCGCCTAAACCTTGCGAGTCTCTGAATGGCCATGATCTCGCCCAATGTTGCAGTGTGCCAAGCTTTGAAGGAGAAAATCGAGTCGGCGAGATAATGGAGCAGTCGGCATGTTGCCAAACAGTTCTACGATGCATTGCTATATCGCCCAAAGTTACAGAACCTGAATTTGCTGAAGGCCAAAGCACAAAGGTGATGAACCATACCGAAGGGCGGATCACCCAGTGGATCGGCTATCCCGACTTACTACGTCGAGTGATCCTTCGCTGCACTCTTTTTGACAACTATAAAAACTTGCTTTAATTTTTTGTTTAGGAGTGAGTTTTACAATTCAGAAACCATTTTTAGAGTTATTCAGTTTTAGAACTTGGTTTTTGGAGACAATTTTCCTTAGCTTGGGAGATTTTGAAGGTTCCCATTTCGAAGAAATTGGAAGTGGGTATCAAAGATTCTTCATCTTAGACATTTGTGAAAACCATATCAATTGTACTCAATTGATGGAAACACATTTGGGTATCAATTACTATCTTTTTATTATGTTTAGGTAAAACCCCAATTCTTGGGGTGTGATTATGAGTTGAATTAACTGTTGGGTATTACTAATTGATTGTTTATTCATTGTTTAAAGGTGATTTCATTCAATGGTTGTGTTTGAATTTAATAGGGTTGTAGTTGAAAATAAAAATTTTACTTTGTGTTTTTGGCTTGCTCGAGAGAGAGGTTTTAAAACGAAAACTACTGAATCGATGGTCTGTGGTTATTGGGTTGTCGTGGGTTAGCTCGAGAGAGTTAATTCTAAACACTCTCCCACACATTTAGCTTGAAAGAGTGAATGGACTTAGGCGAAGGTTGTGCTTCATTGCTACTTATTGGTGTTGAAGAGAAATTGATTTGATTCGGGGTAAATTGTTCGAGAAAAAGTCTACCCCCACTATAGTCTAGCCAAGTTACCAATTTACAGCGATTTACTATTGATGAGTCCACAAATTGGACTGATTTAGGGCTTTATTTTGGTAGAAATAGTGTCCTCGAATTCTTATTTTGTCTCAAAATCTGATGAAAACTCTTAAGTTTCAGTTATTTGAAGGTTTAGTGGAAGCATGGACACTTAGGCGCAAAAAGGAACAAAAGGCTAAGAAGAACAAAGAAGCTGAAGCTCGAGCATCGCCAAGAACCTTAGGAAATTCTCCGAAAAAACAGACTCCGCCCTTTGTTCTAGTATGCGAAGCCTTGAAGGAAGAGGATGAAAAAGGGGATGAAAGGAGCAGTCGGTGCTTCGCCGAATAGTTCCGCGAAACAGTACTATACCGCCCGATGGTCCATAACGTGAAGATGTTGTAGGCAAGCACGAAACGGCGATGAAACAGAAGAAGGGTGAGTCGCCGAGTCATTCAGAGACATTGACTAACTTCACCGAAAGATACACCAGCGCTATTTTCTAAAGTCTATAAATACTAAACTTGTTATTAATTTTATAAGTTCCGAATCATTATTATTATTTTAAGAGTAGAATAGTACGTTTTTAGATATTTTTCTATCAAGTTTGGAGAGGGTTTTGTGGGAGACTTGAAGAGAGAAGGATTTCATCTTCCCCAAGTTGGAAGTGGGTCTTCTCCATTATTCTTCCTTTTCTTAAATCAAGGTTTAATTTCTTATACCCATTTGATTTTATTATCATTTTAGGTGTATCTTCTTATTTCTTGATGTGTGGCTAAAAACCCCATTCTTGGGGTGTGATTTAGAAAATATGTGTTAATATTGTTGTTGGGTCTTACTTGTTGATAGGGTAGATATATTTTAATGGTGATTTAACCTAGTGGTTGTGGTTTAATTTAATGGGTTTTTAGTTGCAAATACAAAACCACCCATGTGTTTTCGGCTTGCCCGAGAGGGAGGTCCTGAAACCAAGACCACTACACTGATGGCCTAAGGAGTGGGTTGACATGAGGTTTAGCCCGAGAGGGTGAACCCTAGTCCCATATCCTAACAGTTAGCTCGAGAGAGTGAGTGGGGTAAGGCGTAGGCTGGTCTTCATGTGACAAGTGGATCTCCGAGAGGAACCCATTCGAAACGGGGTAAGTTGCCCGAGAGGGAACTTATTTCCATCTAAAGCTTAGGCTAGTCACTATTATCTTGCAAATTTCATATTGAAGACATGTACCCAATGATTTATCTCAACTTTTATTGCGGTCACACCCAAGAAAATTTTCCCATACTTGATTTTCTTGTTAATTTTTGCTATTCTTACTACTTCTAATAAATCCCCCAAATTGATATTTGACACTTTGGTGTAACCCCCTTTAATTTACTATGTTTTTAATCGTTAATATCTTTAGCTACGACTAGTTAGAGATAAATTTTATTTTTCTATCAATTCTCAAAACCACTCCCTTGGGACACAACCCGAACCTTTAGTTGGTTTACTATACTATCGACGATCGTAGACACTCATACCGTAGTTTAGTGTCGTTAGTCACGATAAGCATCAAAATAGCGCCGCTGTCGGGGAATGGTGTTATTTGAGAATATTTAGAATAATAGAATTTTTGTTCTTCTTAGTCGTAGTCTACTTACCTAATTTTTAGTTTTGTCTGGTTTGTCTGTGTGTTGAGACAACATAATAAGTATACATGATGGGGATGGTGGACCAATGGAGCACCTCCTAGTAGAAGTGATAAGATTCAGAGATTACATCCAGAACTTCAGTCATCTAGGAGGAGAACATTTTCATAAGTCATCGCTGAGGTTTAAAACACTATTGATACAATGCCCAACTCATGAAATCCCTGATTTAGTTCTACTGGAATGCTTGTATAGGGGTCTAAGTCTCGGAAACAGAGAGTTAATCGACCAACTTATGCCAGGCAGTCGCGATAAATACTCCTATGAAACCACTACCAAATTCCTTGACCTTGTAGCTAAAACCAATAAGGATACTTAGAAGGGGCAGCATTTAATCATTTTGCTAGGTCAGATGAACAACTTGACCCAAAAGGTCGAGGAACTGGAAGTGATGTCCAAAGAGAAGAGCAAATGCAGACTACCTACTGACCATGGCAGATCAATGGACATTAAAAATAAACATATCGAAGATATATTATTAACCATCCTTGAAAAACTAAATGAACAAGATAGAGTGCTAGAGGAGATGAGAGAAAATGTAGAAGCACTAAATCAGATGAGCAATTCTCACTCTAGATATATCCAATTAATTGAAACTCTCTTTGGTCACATAATGCCTGATCTCCATCAGGCACAAGACAAGGGGTGGCCAAATGATGTTTGGCCAACTCCAAAAGTGAAAGTTAGGTGCTCAACTGCGTTGTGCCACGACGTTAACTAAGGCGCTATTTGGGAGGCAACCCAAAACCTTTAACTACTTTAAGTTTTTTTTTTTTTAACTAAAGGTGTTTTGATTTTGTAGGAATGGAGCATGAAAAGTTTGTGAAAAGTAAAGGATGAATTACTCAATTCCAATTGGCGAAACGTCGTTTAGATCGCCGACCGTACAAAGACCGCCGTTTGGATCCTCACTTTGGCTAAGGGTCCTGTAAAACTCGGCGAGGTTGATGAACACTCGGCGGATCGCCAAGTAACTAAGAAAATCCAAATAATGTCACTGAATGGGTTAGATCTGGATGGGATTTATAAAACCACGGGCCTTATGTTTCAACTTTTTTTCATACCCCTCACTCTCGATTCTCGCAAAAATCACACCTACTTAGTATTTTTAAATTGTTTGCAAAACGTAAGTATTTTAGCTGTTTGAGTAGTTCTTGGATTGGTTATAACCGGCCGCTTAGAATCACAGTCTTGGTCCAATCTGCATAAAAGGTTGGCTCTACAAACCCTGCATTTAATTTTGGTATGGATGTTCTCATTTCAAGTAATTTTATCCAATGTCGTGTGATGTGCCTTTCTGATGAATTCACATTATTCTAAGCGCTAAGGCGAACTAGTCGAACCCTTCGACTATTAGCCAAACTATTCCGTAAATCCTGCTGAAATTGTGTTTCTCTAAACCTCGATTTAGTTGTTTTGACTTTTTTTGAATTTTTTGCAGAAATGGCTAAATATAAAGTTGCAGGAAGCAGCAAGCCACCCCAATATAGAACAAAAAGGATTACAATGAGCGAGGATGCAGATACATTCAGAAGCAAAGTTACTAAACTTCGCAAAACTCGCGAGAAAAGGGAAAGACAAACGCAAGGCCTTTGAAGTATCAGACATGGTTCAGCGGCGAGTTAAGAGGCGGAATGATTCACCGAGGGCCAGGACTCCCCGGCCTACAATTACTGCGCCTCCAATTCCAGCACTGACACTCGTATTAGCACGTGTCGTACAAGGTCCTCAGTCGAAATAAAATGGATAAAAGGCTGAGGGGTTGAGGACAATTTTGGAAGAAAAGAGTATGTCTATAGACGAGGTTATAGATAGATACCCAGAGATAATAGAGTGTCTGAGATACAAAAAGTTCCAAATCTTCACTAGACCCCATGGCCCTTATATTCCAAATTGGGTAAGAGAGCCCTACAGTGCATATAGTGCACTAATACCTCAGCAAAAGCAACTAGCAGCAACCTTCAGAGAAGTTAGCTATATGGTTGTCAGAGGCAGGAGAGTGAAGTGTGATAATGAGGAAATCAACACAGTCTTGGGCATGCCCACAAATATTGGGGATCACTGCCAGTATCTGATTAGAACAAAGAAGCTAGAAGAGATGAAAGAGTGGTTAACCCCACTAATTGCAGATGAAACTCCAAAGTTGGCGGCAGAAGGAGTTCTAATTAAATAGTAAGAGTTAAACATAGCCGCAAGGTTCTGGTTCGATTTTATCAGCAGCACAATTATGTCATCCCAAAATGAGTCGATCCTTCTCCTTGCCAATACAGCTTGCCTGGGTTGCGACATAGAGGAGACTCAGATAAACTTAGGTACAATCATTGCTTCAGAGATACTCATGCGTGCAAGACAGAGCTGAACCTCATCTCCATTTCCAGTCTTGATCTCAGAACTGTGCAAACGAGCCTAGGTGCCTCGGAATGTCAGGAAGGACGTAGAAGTGATGCCCACAGGCTCTACTGATATCCGGAAGATCAAAGCCGAGTATCTAAATGATAATGCAGAAAATAAAAAGGCAGCATCGATGAAGATAGTAAACACAGAATCATCACCTGCAGAGACACATCCGACCATTGGACCTTCAGGTATATGCATTGCCACTGCTACTCACGATGATTCTCCAGTATCTTTTGTCGCTGCACGTTCGCCAAAACCCACCACTATTGTTGTTTATTTCCGACTTTCACTCTCTCGGGCGTCTCTACTCTAAATGAGATAGCTGGCTCTTTCTGCCGATCGTCGAACTATGACCCTAGGGGACTCTGTTCCAAAAATGATCTCAATTGCCTTGATTGATGCTATGACATCTTTGAGAACTACCATTGATGCCCTAGCGGCAAGAATAGCAGTGTACGAGCATAACCAAGGGTCCACAAAGGAGGTGATAACTTTAAAAGCTTCCATTACAGAACTACGAAAAGATATAGACTATATGAGGTCCACCGATGTACCCATGGTCTTTGGATCAATAGATACTCTATATATGCCCGAAATACATCAAATTACCACAGGGCATGGAGATGGAAGGAAGCATATAGCTGATCTTGAATTGGAGGCAGAAACTGACGAAAAGATATTTGAGGAAGCTACAGCGGATGACATAGTCGAGACTGAAGAAATCATGATAAATGTTGTTGTGCAATCTTTCTTAGGAAAGTCTCCTGTTGCGGGATCCAGTGGCGCTGGCCCTTCTGGTGGTTACTCTGGACACTGATGCCAAGATGGATGGACCAATCGCATAGCCAGGATCCCTCTTTCCCTCTTTCTATGTCTTATCTTTCTTTACTCTACCTTTTGGATTATGTATTATTTGCATTTGAGGACATACGCTTTTATTGGTGGTGGGGTGAGGCTCACCTTTTGTGTTTTATTTGTGATTCATGTTTTGTTTATATTTGGGTTGTTCTATTTAAAATTGTGTTTACACGGCTTTTCGTGGATGTTTGAGCTCATGGCTCTCTTTTGTTTTTAAATTGCATATAATTTTGACCCTTTCGAAAAATTTTGAATTTTTCGCGCATTTTTGCCACCCTTTGTGAGTGAATTGTGGTTGTTCTTACCCAAAGAATTTGATTCTCGGTTTCGATCAATACCGATGACTTGAATAGTGCTCTCAATTGAACGAACATGAATGTACGGCTACGATGAGGCCAAATGAAGTTGCATAGACAATATGTGAACTCGTTGCATCTCGTTGTGATTAGCAATTTATCGAATTGATTCTCTTGTTATGACCGTTGGACACTAGTGAAAGTGTGTAGTCTTGTTTGACTTAAGTGTCGATGCCTTGTGTGATTAGCTTGCTTTGAAACTTTTACTAATAAACCTAGAATCTACCTTGTTAGTCTGATTGATTTAGAAAGGTGTCCTCCTGAAATGATCTTAGGCAATTTTAAAGAGTGCGAGCCAAATTTGACATATACATCTTTTGTGGCCTACCCGTTAGCGTGTCTAACTCGTTTGGACACCCTTAGAGCCTTACCTTTCTTTGGAAGAACCTTGATGAACCCTAAACCTTACTTGACCCGCTACCTATAATCCTGTTAATTTGTTGTTTAGTAAATAGCCAACTTAGGCCAAAAGCCTAAGTTGGGGGTGTGGTGAAAGGGAAAAGGAGAAGTCAAGAAGTGCAAGAAAAGTCCCCCTTAACCCATGGTATTGCATAAATATGGCACCCCTTCAATTCAAATAAAAAAAAAAAAAAAATTAAATGTGGAAAAAAGTACAAAGGGAATCGGTTTTCAAGCAATCCATGGCGGAGATAAAAAAAGGTGACTTAGAAGCACTAGAAAAAGGATTGATAAAGGAAAAGAAGGGAATGCCTTGAGAATGCCATAACTCATGAGGAAAAGGTCATTGAGCCTAAATGATCATACCTTTGCACTCAGCCCCATTACAAGCCTTACAAAGACCTTTTTGATCTTGAGTAAACCGAATCGAAAGTCGATTAGAAAATAAGGGCAAACCTATGGGTGAAAACATGCATTGCGTTCCTCTTTTTGAGTGTAAGCGTTGCATCAGATTCCTAATCTTGAATTGATTATCCTCTGTGTCTGAATATGGAATCATTTTTCATGTGAGGGCATTTAGATACTTTTTGTTGAGATTGAACTTCCACAAGTAGCAAGTGTTGCGAGCATGAGAATCATTGGTAATGGTGTGTCACAACTTGAATATTTGAGTACAGAATTGATCCTTGCATAAGTAAATTGAGTCTTGTTGTGTACATTCATGATTGAGTCTTGTGTAGCACTGTTTGAGGCTCCCTTTTTGAATGGCTGAACTTCAGTTTGCTTGAGGACAAGCAAAAGTTGAAGTTGGGGGTGTTGATGAGTCCACAAATTGGACTCATTTAGGGCTTTATTTTGATAGAAATAGTGTCCTCGAATGCTTATTTTGTCTCAATGTCTAATGAAAACTCTTCTATTTCAGGTATTTGAAGTTTTAGTGGAAGCATGGACGGTTAGGCGCAGAAAGGAACAAAAAGGCTGAAAAGAACGAAGAAATTGAAGCATGAGCATCGCCAAGAACCTTTGGTGATTCGCCAAAAGGACAGACTCCGCCCTTTTTTCCAGTATGCGAAGCCCTAAAGGAAGAGGATCAAAAAGGCAATGAAAAGAGCAGTCAGCTCTTCGCCAAATAGTTCCACGAAGCAGTACAATACCGCCCAGTGATCTAGAACGTGAAGATGTTGTAGGCAAGCACGAAACGATAATGAAATAGAAAAAGGGCGAGTCGTCGAGTAATTCGGCGGCATCGACTAACTTCGTCAAAAGATCCGCCAGCGGTATTTTCTGAAGTCTATAAATACTAAACTTGTTATTAATTTTATAAGTTATGAAAAACTATTATTATTTTAAGAAGAGAATAGTACGTTTTTAGATATTTTTCTCTCAAGTTCAAAGAGGGTTTTGTGGGAGACTTGAAGAGAGAAGGATTTCATCTTCCCCAAGTTGGAAGTGGGTCTTCTCCATTTTACTTCCTTTGCTTAAATCAAGGTTTAATATCTTATACCCATTTGATTTTAGTATCATTTTAGGTGTATCTTCTTAGTTCTTGATGTGTGGCTAAAAACCCCATTCTTGGGGTGCGATTTAGAAAATATGTGTTAATATTGTTGTTGGGTCTTACTTGCTGATAGGGTAGATATATTTTAATGGTGATTTCACCTAGTGGTTATGGTTTAATTTAATGGGTTTGTAGTTGCAAATACAAAACCACCCATGTGTTTTTGGCTTGCCCGAGAGGGTGGTCGCAAAACCAAGACCACTAGACTGATGGCCTAAGGAGTGGGTCAACATAAGGTTCAGCCCGAGAGGGTGAACCCTAGTCCCATATCCTAACCCTCAGCTCGAGAGAGTGAGTGGGATAAGGTATAGGTAGGTCATCATGCGGCAAGTAGGTGTCCAAGAGGACCCATTTGAAACAGGGTAAGTTTCCCGAGAGGGAACTTATTTCCATCTATAGCTTAGCATAGTCACTATTATCTTGCAAATTTCCTATTGAAAGCATGTACCCAATGATTTATCTCAACTTGTATTGCGGTCATACCCCAAGAACATTTCCCCATAATTGATTTTCTTGTTAATTTTTGTTATTTTTACTACGTGTGACAAAACACCCAAATCGATATTTGATACTTTTGTGTCACCCCCTTTAATTTACTATGTTTTCAATTGTTAATGTCTTTAGCTACGACTAGTTAGAGCTAAAATTTATTTTTCTATCAATTCTCAAAACCACTCTCTTGGGACACGATCTCAAACATTAGTTTGGTTCCTATACTATCGACGATCGTAGACACTCATACCGTAGGTTAGTGTCCTTCATCACGATAAGCATCAACTATCAATAGCAATCACCCGGTTATTTACCTTAGTCCATAATCCTATCACATCCCAAGAATCCCGTCTCCATATTTGTATTTTCGTTTTTAGTTGTCGTTTTAGTTTATAATTGATTACAAAACCCCAATTGTGATACTTGACACTTGTGTCACCCTTTCATTTATCATGTTTTTCTTTGTAATGTTTATAACTATAATTGCTTTAACACATTTATGTTTTTCTATTGATTCTCAAATACGAACCACTCCCTTGGGACTCGACCCCAACTCACTAGTTCAGTTATATTACTACTCACTATTGTTGGCACTTGAACTTAAAGTAGTGTCCTGATACGTAAAATCTGAAATGAACGTCAACAAAAGTAATTGTAGCCAAGTGGACCACCAAGACAACATTGGGAATCTCAATGATGTCAATGACCCAAATCTAGTGGGTGGTGTTAGTGCTGGTGCCATTTGTTTACCACCAGCTAAAGGAAACGTTGTGTTTCACATCACAAGCACCATGCTTCAACTCCTACAACTAAAGGGTTTATTTAGTGGGCTGGCTCATGAAGATTCCCATGAGCATATTAGGAATGTTGTTGATGTATGTTGACCATTCTCATTTAAGAACATATCTCAAGAATTGGACCATCTGAGGTTATTCCCATTTTCTATTACGAGCGAGGCAAGCAAGTGGTTGGCTGAGTTGCCAACAGATTCTATCACTTCTTGGATGGAGCTGATCACAATGTTCCAAGTGAGATTCTTTACTCCATTGCAGATGATGATATTGAGGGATAGTATGTAAACTATCAAGCAATCAGAGGGCGAGCAAATCCATGAGACGTGGATGAGGTTTAAGAAGGTTGTGTTGTGGTACCCTACTCATGGACATCCAGATAAGGTGTTGCTTGAATTTTTCTATTGGGGTCTTGATTCGATAAACAGAGAAGTGGCTGGCCAACTTTCTCCTGGTCGTATAACGCGACAGCCCTACACAGCAGCGTCCCAACTCCTTGATTGGATGACAAAGAGGAAAAAGGCATGGTATACTCGAGGGGACCAAGTCTCTCCTCTCACATATAAAATGACAAAAGAACAAATCATAAAGGATAAAGAGAGAGACCAGAACTTGGTCAACATGATAACCCAGCTGGATATCTTGGCCAAAAATATTGAGGAATTTGAAGCGCTGCACAATGAGGAAGCAAACTTCTAAGCCAATCAAGGAGGAAATTATCGTGCAAAATACTCAAGGCCGGGAGATGATGAGTACACAAATTGGACTCATTTAGGGCCATATTTTAATATAAATTGTGTCCTCAAATGTGTATTTTATCTTAATATCTAATGAAAACTCTTAAGTTTCAAGTATTTCAAGTTTGAGTGAAAGCATAGACACTTACGCCCAAAAGGCAATAAAAAGGCTGAAAAGAACGAAGAAACTGAAGCCTCAGCTTCACCAAGTACACTTGGTGATTCGCCGAAGGGACATACTCTGTCCTTTGTTCCAGTACGGGAAGCCCTGAAGGAAGACGATCCAAAAGGCGATGAGAGAAGCAGTCGGCGTGTCGCCGATTAGTTGCACGAAGCAGAAGTATACTGCCCAATGATCCATATTGCACAGATGCTGAAGGATGGTGCAAGATGGCGATGAACTACACCAAAGGGTGAATCGCCGAGTTGATCAACGATTCCGTCTAATGTTGCCGGAAGACCTGCTGCAGCACAAATTTTTGAAAGCTATAAATATTTGTTAAGAGTTATAGCTTAGTATCAGATTTTAGTATCATAATATTTTCAGTGTGAAACATTTAATATAATTTTAGCACTTTTTCTCTGAATTTGAGAGGGTTTTGAAACTTGAAGAAGAAGAGGGTTTCATCTCCAAGGATTTGGACTTGGGTCTCTCGAATTCTTCACTCTTGGCCTGTAACAAAACTTAAATCTTCATACCCACTTGAATGCAAGATCATTTAGGTAAAAATTTCTATCTCTTGATGTGTGGTTAAAAACCCCAATTCTTGGGGTGTGATTTAGCAAATATGTGTTGATAATATCGTTGGTTTTGCTTGCTAATAGGTTAGATATATTTTTATGGTGAACTCACCTAGCGGTAGTGGTTTAATTTAATGGGTTTGTAGTTCCAAGTACAAAACCACCCATGTGTTTTCGGGTTGCTTGAGAAAGAGGTCGCGAAACCAAGACTGTTAGACTGATGCCCTAAGGAGTAGGTCGACATGAGGTTCAGCCCGAGAGGGTGAGCCCTATTCCCATATCCTAACACTCAACTCGAGAGAGTGAGTGGGGTAAGGCGTAGGCTAGCCTTCATGCGACAAATGGGTGTCCGAGAGGAACCCATTTGAAATGGGGTATGTTGCCCGAGAGGGAATTATTTCCATCTAAAGCCTAGTCTAGTGTAACGACCCGAGAGCACCCCCTATTCGTTACCGGCGTATTCGACCTTGAAGAGGTCTTATACAAGCCCTTAGCATTCGTCATAACATGTATCATAGAATAAAATCACGGAAAATTTAAAACTTTTACTTTGGAAGTTCAACTTCACTTCATATATTAAAAATAGAATCTAACTTCGTCACAATGCACCATCTAGACATAGAAGAATCGAAAATGGGACTTAGCCCTTACATCAATAAGAAATCTTGAAATAAGAAAGTACAACAATGTCTTTCAACATAAGCAAAGAACTAAACATATAAGCTGGATCATAGGGTCTTGTCCTCGGACTTGAGGACTCACCAACTTGGGGAAGCAACTGCAAGTGTCTTGAGAAGTGAGCGTGAATCCTCAATTGCCCGAACCTAAATGTTTGGGGATAGGGGAGAAAATATGGATTAGTACAACACACGTACTAAGTATGGCTACTATGCATAAAAAGACATTTTATACAACACATGCTCTTTCCCAAGTAAATCCAATATGCACACAAATTAAGTATCATAGTCCAAACCAACATAATATCATCCCAACATGTAGACAGCCCAAGCAATACTAGTGCAATGCAAAGAATAGAACCCCATAACCATATTCATGCCAAGTATCACATTAAGCAACCTACTTCATGCATACATTCATAAGATCATATTTCATCATAACTTACCGTATTCATAATGATCATACATAACATAGCTTCAACATACATAGGTCATAATAATCATAATCATAAGAGAACACTACTACAACCATCTCTTAAGATCCAACAAGTGCAATATGCAACAGAAGTCCCATACCCTCCCTTACACTATGTAGAAACCTTTAAGAAAGCCCTAGTAAGAGTTCACACCCTTCATACCTTCATTTACTTTTACATCAGGGAAATATTGCAATAACCAACATACACCATGAGAGCTACAAGTAATCTGGTGTTCTACTCCCACACCGAAGAAAGAGGGTTAACACTTGCCTAAGGTGTAACCATTCGTACATAGCTATCTAGGAGGATCCACTAAGCTAGAGTCTTATATGGGCACATAGGTAAGGGTCAAGGAGATGGTTTCTAAAAACCCTAACTTACTAAACGTGGGGGTTTCCATCTCACGAGACAACACATACCGTGGGTAATCCGGACATACTAAAGGGTGAGGTAACCCATGTGGGGAGCCGGACTTACTAAACGTGAGACCCCCATCTCATTTACATGCCCTTTCGGTGCTAAGCATCTAATTCCCTTTTGAAATCATCTTTAGTGATCACAGAAGTTCACATTAGCCTTTAATAGACCCTTATGTGGACATGTTACCATAATAGCTCATATGTGTTCATATGTGAGTAATAATCCTTTCACTTTAGAGATACTTTGCAAGTGAGGAAACTTTTCACTTTACATTACACTATAATCACGAGAACTACCTTTCAATCATATAGCAATCATACCATAATATACATAAATACTTCATACCGAATTCTAGTGTAGAGGGTTAAGGATGAGGAATATAGGTCATCAACACCACAACAACACATTAGGTATAGCATCATTACAATCTAAGTAATTCACATTTCATACTTGAGTTCAAAAAAGAACCAACCTTCATACCTTCTTGCCCTTCGTGAGACATCCATACTTCAATTACCAAGCAATTCATAACCAATACATAATACAAGGTAATTCACGAAGTAATAACATAATCAACATCAATATAAGCAATTGACATATTCCTTTCATAGCCTTCAAGGCTTCATTCAAAAACTCAGCCGTAAATTCATCAAAATTATACATAACCTAGGGTAGAATCATCATACAAACATGAATTACATAACATCGCATTCAATTCATAGCCTTCAATCAATATCCAACACAAACTAGGGTCAGAATTAGAAAAAGAAGGACAAGCATAGGTTTCATGGGAAATTCTTCAAGAAACCACCAATAAAACATAAATTCATCCATAATTGTTCATATAACATCAATCAAAGTCATTTTATAACATCAATTTCACTTTAGAAAGAAGACCCACATTTTTGGATTGAAACCTAGAAATTGGAGATTTTGAAATTCATCTTGAAGGGACCTCTTGGGGAAGGTAATCCCGAGAGTGATAAGAAATCATTCCTTATTGATGATTTAACCACGAATCTCTTATTTGAAACCTTGGAGAATTGGTCTTCTTCTTGAATCTCCAATCTACTTCAATGGTGTTCTTTAAGAGAGAGAGAATAGAGGGAAGGAGGAACTTTAGGTTTAGATCTTTTGGAGTTTTGTGTTTGAGTGAAAAAAGTGAGGTAAATTGACTTAAAAATCATTATATGCATGTCCCCTAAAGTACCCTAAGTACCCCTCGCTTAAATGGACTCTTTAATGAAGTAAAAATAGATTTATGAATTTTTGCATTTTCGTCGCGGAACAAGTCCGTGACGCGGAGCTGTTCCCTGAATATATTTGGAATTAAATTTCGAGACAGTAGAGTCCGTGACACGACCCCATCGCGAACTAAACTTTTTCTCCTTTGGGAGGCAAGTCCGCGACGCGCCCTTGTTCCCTCTAGGTGCAATCTGCAAGATGCCTTGGCAGCTTGCTTGGCCAAGGTTGGGGTCCTCCTCAGGGTCCCTTAGGGTGGCCCCGGGGTTTTGTATTCAAACGTCTTGACCCTATAAACATATATGTACCTGATTTAAACCTTTTTACAAGATTATACCATCATACAACACTCCCTAACCCGCCCAAAACCTAAGGACACACTAGGACACATTCTTCTCTAGTTTCCGGATGTCTTGGTCGTTTCTTGACGTTTAGACTTTTACTCTTCCAAACCAAGTCAATTGCATTAATTTAGGATTAGAAACATCATTTTAACTATTTTTAACTCATTATTCATAAGGTGAGGCTCTTACTTATGTCATAGAATTTCCGAGGTGTTACAATATCCCCCCCTTAGGAACATTCGTCCCCGAATGACACTTGGACTTCTTTCTTGGGAGACAATGACTCAAAGTAGCAGCACAACAACCAGTCACATCAACATCATCATATCATAATATCATTTTGGAATTTAATCCACAACATCACTATGCTCGAAACTCTTTACTGCACATAAGTATAGGAGGAACTACCTTCTCCATATTCAATGAGCATCAACATATATAATAAGCAATCAACAAGACATTTCTTTAACAAGACAACAATAAGCATGCTCATTACAACTGTCATGAAGACAACATCACACAACAACTATGGGTGCAATTTCAACCATGAGAAACAAAATTCATGGAAACTCAAAATACAACTTAAGCATGAATTTCAAAAAAATATGCACATACAAGGAAATCATGTCATAATCATCAACACACATGATTTTCAATTTATACTAAATTAAGAGAGACTACAAACCTCAATTATGGCTAGGAGTAGGAGGAAAGAGATGAGGGTAGCGGGACTTCATGTCGGCCTTGGCCTCCCATGTTGCACCCTCAATTTGTTGCTTTCTCCATAGGACTTTTATGAAGGCAACCTCTTTATGCCTCAACTTCTTAACTAGACGATCTAAGATTTCGACTGGAACCTCTTCATAACAAAGGTTCTCATCCACCCCTAAACCTTCTAGAGGGAGAATGGACATCGGGTCACCTATACACTTCTTTAACATAGAAACATGAAATACCAGGTGAACCGGGGCCAATTCAATGGGCAATTTTAACTCATAAGCGACCTTTTCGACACGCTTCAAGATCTAATAAGGCCCAACATATCGGGGGCTAAGTTTCCCCTTCTTAACAAACCTCATCACCCCTTTCATAGGTGAGATCTTTAAGTAGACCCAATCACTTACTTCAAATTCAAGATCTCTCTTTCTATTATTGGCATAAGACTTTTGCCGACTGTGAGCCATTTTCAACCTATCCCTTATAAGTCGAACTTTTTCCGTAGCCTCATAGACTACCTCGGGACCAAAAAGAGCAAATTTACCTACTTCAAACCACCCAACCTGAGATTGACACCTTCTACCATAAAGTGCTTCAAAGGGTGCCATAGTATTACTTGTGTGGTAGCTATTGTTGTAAGAAAATTCTATTAAAGGTAGGTGGTCATCCCAATTACCTTTGAAGTCAATGAGAAACGCTCTCAACATGTCCTCTAGGGTATGGGTGGTGCGTTCCGCTTGACCATCTGTCTGAGGGTAAAATGCGGTATTAAGTTTCACTTGAGTACCAAGCCCACTTTAGAAAGACCTCCAAAAATGGGAAGTAAATTGGGCACCTCTATCCGAAATAATCAACAATGGGGCTCTATGCAATTTCACAATCTCCTTAATGTACAACTTAGCATAATCTTCCGCCGAATAAGAAACCTTGACGGGAAGGAAATGGGCTGATTTAGTGAATCTATCCACAATGAACCAAATGGAATCATGTTGCCTACGGGTTCGAGGAAAACCTACCACGAAGTCCATATTGATATCTTCCCACTTCCAAGTGGGGGTATCAGTATCTTGAGTTAGACCTCCCGGTCCTTGGTGGTCGGCTCTAACTTGTTGGCAATTTGAGCACCTAGCCACAAAATCTGCTATGTCTCTTTTCATTCCGTTCCACCAATAAATCTCACGTAAGTCGCGATATATTTTGGTGGCTCCCGGATGGATGGAGTATCGGGACCCATAGGCCTCCTCTAAGATTGTCTCTCTTAGGCCATCCACATCCGGCACACATAATCTTCCTTGGTGCCTAAGCACCCCATATTCTCCTTGAGAGAAAGTGTCTATTGCTTTGTTGAGAACCGACTCTTTTAGTTTCATCAAAATAGGGTCAAGATGTTGTTTAGACTTCACATCAACAACAACCGATGACTCGGAATTATGACGGACCATGAATCCTCCTTTTGGGGAATCTTCAAGTCGGACACCCAACCGGTCTAGCCTATGTACATCACGGGCTAACTCCCTTTTCTCTTCTTCCACATGTGACACACTACCTATAGATACACGACTCAAAGTATCCGCAAATATATTTGCTTTCCCGGGGTGGTAAAGGACACTCATATTATAATATTTTAAGAGTTCCAACCACCTCCTTTGTCAGAGATTTAATTCTTTTTGGATAAAAACATATTGAAGACTCTTGTGGTCGGTAAACATATCCACATGTAACCCACAGAGATAGTGTCTCCAACTCTTTAAAGCAAAGACTACGGCCGCTAGCTCAAGGTCATGAGTTGGATAATTCTTCTCATGTACCTTGAGTTGTCTCGAGGCATAAGCTATAACCTTACCATGCTGCATGAGGACACAACCCAAACCCACTCGGGAAGCATCACAATATACTACAAATCCTTCAGTGCCCTCCGGTAAGGTAAAAACTAGAGCGGAGGTGAGCTTATCTTTCAATAATTAGAAGCTCTTTTCATAAGACTTCAACCATTCAAACTTGGACTTCTTTTGAGTTAAGGCCGTTAATGGAGATGCAATAGATGGAAATTCCCTCAACAAACCTCCGGTACTAACCAGCCAAACCCAAAAAGCTTCGGATGTCGGAAGGATTTAAAGGTCTAGGCCAACTTTTGACCGCATCGGTTTTCTTTGGATCAACTTCTATACCCTCATTACAAACAATGTGACCAAGGAAAGAAACCGATTTTAGCCAAAACTCGCACTTGCTAAACATAGAATAGAGTTGGTGATCTTTGAGGGCTTGCAATACTATCCTCAAATGATTCATGTGACCATCCTCACTTTTAGAGTATATCTAGATGTCATCAATAAAGACAATAACAAATGAGTCTAGAGAATTTCTAAACACACGATTCATAAGGTCCATGAAAGCCGCCGGGGCATTTGTAAGACCAAAGGACATTACTAAGAACTCAAAATCACCATATCTTGTTCGGAAGGCTGTTTTGGGAACATCAACACCTCTCACCCTAAGTTGGTGATAACCCGACCTCAGATCAATTTTTGAAAAGTAAATCGCTCCTTGAAGTTGATCAAATAAGTCATCAATCCTAGGGAGTGGATACTTGTTCTTAATGGTCACCTTATTTAACTGTCGATAATCAATACACATACGAAAAGATCCATCCTTCTTCTTCACAAATAACACCGGTGCACCCCAAGGAGATATACTAGGTTTGATTAAACCTTTATCCAACAAATCTTTGAGTTGAGCTTTTAATTCCTTCAACTCCGCTGGGGCTATCCAGTAAGGAGGGATTGAAATAGGTTGTGTATCCAACAATAAATCTATGCCGAAATCTATTTCCCGTTCGGGAGGAATCCCAGGTAAGTCATTGGGAAAGACTTCCAGAAAATCCTTAACTACGGGGACCAACTCCAAAGGAGGAATCTCGGACTCAAGATCCTTGACCCTTACAATATGATAGAGACAACCTTTAGAAATCAACTTACAAGCTTTTAGAAATGAAATGATCCTTCCCCTAGGAACGAAATTTCCTCCCTTCCATTTCATTAGGAAATTGAAACTTCACAATTCGGGTCCTACAATCTATGGACGCAAAACAAGCATGAAGCCAATCCATCCCCAATATAACATCAAATTCTAACATATCAAGTTCCACAAAATCAACCAAAGTGACTGTATTGGGCAAAGCTATGGGACAACCCCTATAGACTCTTTTAGCAACTATGGAATCACCAACCGGGGTAGAAACCAAAAAGGGTTTATCTAAGACATCGGGAAGCATATTAAACTTCATAGCCAATAAAGGGGTTACAAAAGACAAATTTTCACCGGGATCCAACAATGCATAAAAATTTATTGAAAATACTTGCAACATACCAGTCACAATATCCGGAGAGTTCTCTTGATCACCTCGGGATTGGAGAGCATAGAAGCGATTTTTCTTAGGACCATCGGGATTCGGGCCACTTCCTCGTGCTTGAGCATTTTCCCTTCCTTGAGCCTTTAGCATAGGGCAGTCCCTCCTCATATGGCCACTCTTACCACAACCATAGCAATTACCCATGCCAACTAGGTATTTGGCTTCATGTTTTCGACCACACTTTGTACAAATTGGCTTCTCAACATAAGGACCACCACCTCTTGCTTCTTGAGGCTTGGGGGTAGTCACTTTACCTTTGTTGACCCTTGGAGTGTTAGGAAGACCTTGGTTGGAAAACCTCTTTTTGAACTTTGGCTTATCTTGGACTTCAAAGTTAACCTTAAAAGAATTTCCATCATCGGCCCTTGACCTCTTCAATTCTCTACCAACTCGCTTAAGCTTTTGCTCCTTAATTTGCTCGGCATGAACCATAAGGTGAGAAATGTGTATGCTTCGGATTAGCATAGCCGACCTTCATTCATTCACCACAAGATCGGACACACCCATAACAAATTTGTTCATTGTATTTCTAGAGTCCGACAACAAAGTCGGAGCATGCTTGGACAATTGAGTCAAATTATGAATAGCCGACCTTATCTCAACATTAGACATAGCCCCTTCTTCTATAGGAACTTGAGGGTTTTAAGGAGCTTGAGGAGAACCGCCTCATTCACATTCTCCTCACCGGGCCTCCTTGCATTGTTCCTTGTTGAATTCATTGCCTATAAGCACAAGAGAAGGATTAGAAGAAAAGGACTAAATAGAGTTAAGACTCTTAGGCACGACTATGGAATAACGAAAGAGTGAACGTTCCTGAGCATATCGTAGCCTCTCATTCATAAGTGTGGCGCCCTTCACACCCATGAACAAGACTCTACTCGACGTGGTATCTTGTGAAATGATTCCTACATTATTCTCAACTTTATGCTCTGATACAAAGTTTGTAACGAACCGAGAGCATCCCCTAGTCGTTACTGGCGTATTCGACCTCGAAGAGGTCTTATACAAGCCCTTAGCATTCATCATAACATGTATCATAGAATAAAATCACGGAAAATTAAAAACTTATACTTTGGAAGTTCAACTTCACTTCATAAATGAAAAATAGAATCTAACTTCGTCACAATGCACCATCTAGACACAGAAGTATAAAAAATGAGACTTAGCCCTTACATCAATAAGAATCTTGAAATAGGAAAGTACAACAATGTCTTTCAACATAAGCAAATAACTAAAGATAGAAGCTAGATCATACGGTCTTGTCCTCGGACTTCAGAACTCATCAACTTGGGGAAGCAACTCCAAGTGTCTTGAGAAGTGATCTTGAATCCTTAATGGCCCGAATCTAAAAGTTTGGGGACAAGCGAGAAAATATGGGTTAGTACAACATACGTACTAAGTATGGCTACAATGCATAAAATCCATTGAAACATGCATAAAAGGACATTTTATTCAAAACATGATCTTTACCAAGTAAATCCAATATGCACAAAAATTAAGTACCATAGTCCAAACAAACATAATATCATCCCAACATGTAGACAGCCCAAGCAATACTAGTGCAATGCAAAGAATAGAACCCCCATAACCCTATTCAAGCCAAGTATCACATTAAGGAACCTACTTCATGCATACATTCATAAGATCATATTTCATCATAACTTACCATATTAATAACGATCATCCATAACATAGCTTCAACATACATAAGTCATAATAATCAACAACATAAGAGAACACTACTACAACCATCTCTTAGGATCCCACAAGTGCAATGTGCAAGACAAGTCCCATACTCTCCCTTACACTATGTAGAAACCCTTAGGAAAGCCTTAGTAAGAGTTCACACCCTTCATACCTTGATTTACTTTTACATTAGGGAAATATTACAATAATCGAAATACACCATGAGAGCTACATGGAATTCGGTGTTCTACTCCCACACCGAAAAAAGAGAGTTAACACTCAACTAAGGTGTAACCATTGGTACATAGCTATCTAGGTGGATCCACTAAGCTAGAGTCCTATGTGGGCACATAGTTTAGGGTCAAGGAGATTGTTTCTAAAAACTCTAACTTACTAAACGTGGGAGTTTCCATCTCATGAGACAACTCATACCGTGGGTAATCCGAACTTACTAAACATGAGGAAACCCATGTGGGGAGCCGGACTTACTAAACGTGAGACCCCTATCTCATTTACATGCCCTTTCGGTGCTAAACATCTAATTCCCTTTTGAAATCATCTTTAGTCATCGCACAAGTTCACATTAGCCTTTAATAGACCCGTATGTAGACATCTTACCATAATAGCTCATATGTGTTCATATGTGAGTAACAATCCTTTCGATTTAGAGACACTTAGCAGGTGAGTAAACTTTTCCATTTACATTATACTATAATCATGAGAACTACCTTTCAATCATATAGCAATTATACCTTAATATACATACATACTTCATAGCTAATTCAAGGGTAGACGGTTAAGGATGAGGAAACTAGGTCATCAACACCACAAAAACACACTAGGTATTGCATCATTACAATCTAAGTGATCACCTTTCATACTTGAGTTCAAAAAAGAACCAACCTTCATACCGTCTTGCCATTCGTGGGACATCCATAGTTCAATTACCAAGCAATTCATAACCAATATATATTACAAGGTAATTCACAAAGTAATAACATAATCAACATCAATATTAGCAATTGGCATATTCCCTTCATATCCTTCAAGGCTTCATTCAATGACTCAACCGTAATTTCATAGAAATTATACATAACCTAGGGTAGAATCATCATACAAACATGAATTACATAACATCACATTCAATTCGTAGCCTTCAATCAATATCCAACACAAACTAGGGTTAGAATTAGGAAAAGAAGGAGAAACATGGGTTTCATGGGAAATTCTTCAAGAAACCACCAATACAACATAAATTCATCTATAATTGATCATATAACATCAATCAAAGTCAGTTTATAACATCAATTTCATTTCAGAAAGAAGACCCACGTTTTTGGATTGAAACCTTGAAATTGGAGATTTTGAAATTCATCTTGAAGGGGCCTCTTGGGAAAAGGAATCCCAAGAGTGATAAGCAACCATACCTTATTGACGAATTAACCACAATAATCTGAGTTGAAACCTTGGAGCGTTGGTCTTCTTCTTGAAGTTCCAATCTTCATCAATGGAGTTCTTGAGAAGAGATAGAGTAGAGAGAAAGAGGAACTTTAGGTTTAGATCCTTGGGATTTTGTGTTTGCACGATAAAACTGAGGTAAATTGACTTAAAAATCATTAAATACATTTCCCCTAAAGTACCCTAAAAACCCCTCGCTCAAATGGACTCTTTAATGAAGTAAAATTAGATTTTTGAATTTCTGCATTTTCGTCACGGACTTGAGCTGTTCCCTGAAGATATTTGGAATTAAATTTTCAGACAGTAGAGTCCACGACACAACCACGTCGCAAACTAAACTTTTGCTCTTTGGGGAAACAAGTCCGCGACGCGCCCTTGTTCCCTTTGGGTGGCCCCAAGGCTTCGTATCCGAACGTCTTGACCCTATCAACATATATGTACTTGATTTAAACCTTTTTTATAGATTATACCATCATACGACACTCCCAAACTCACGCAAAACCTAAGGACACACTAGGACACATTCTTCTCTAGTTTTCGGATGTCTTGGTCGTTTCTTGACGTTTAGACTCTTACTCTTCCAAACCAAGTCAATTGCATTAATTTAGGTTTAGAAACGTCATTTTAACTATTTTTAATTCATTATTCATAAGATGAGGCTCTAACTTATGTCATAGAATTTCTGGGGTGTTACATTTAGTCACTATTATCTTGCAAATTTCCTATCGAAAGCATGTACCCAACGATTTATACCAATATATATTGCTGTCACATCCCAAGAATCCCCTCTCATTCATAGATTTCTTTTTTATTTTTACTGTTTTTGCTAGATTCGTGACAAAACCCCCATTTGATATTTGACACTTTTGTGTCACCCCCCTTTAATTTACAATGTTTTTAATCGTTAACATCTTTAGCTACGACTAGTTAGAACTAATTTTATTTTTCTATTAATTCTTGAAACCACTCCCTTGGGACACGACCCCAACCCTTGGTTGAGTTATTATACTATTGCACGATCGTACACACTTGTATCGAAAGTTGTGTTGTTGATTACACAAACTTCAAAATGGCACCGCTACCGGGGAGTGGTGTTATTTGGGAATTCTTAGTTATGTAGATTTTTTTATTCTTTATAGTTTTAGTTTTTACTAATCTAAATTGTAATTTTGTTTTTTCTAGTTTGAATATCAAAGCAGGGAACTAAGGATGAAAAATCATTATGGATATCACACGGATCATCCCCTTTTAAAACTATTAAACCTCAGGGACAACCTCCCAACCTTTAAATAGGTAGGGGATGAGACAATTCAGGAAATATGGATGAAGTTTCAAGCGGTGCTGCAACCATGCCCATCTTACGGGATGACGGACAAGGGGCTATTGGAGTGCCTCTATAGGGGTCTAGGACCCGAGAATAGAGGTATAGCCGATAAACTTTACGAGGGTGATATTCTACACCAGCCCTATGAAGTTGTAGCAAAACTCCTTGATGGCATGGTAGAAACCCACAAAGAAGACAAAAAGAAGCAGGAATGGGACGCACTATTTACCCAATTGGGTGTTCTATACACCCAAGTCACGGAATCAGAGGTACAAACCATGGGGAAAGAAAACCACTTGTCCCTCCGAGAGTGTAAACATGGGAAGAAGAAGAGAGGTGTGTAAGATGATGAAGCTCTTTCACTCATTCAAAACAAAATTTAGGCACATGAGAGGATGTTGAATGAGATGAAGGAAAACATTGAAATGCTAAACGAAGTGTAAACCTCTCACTCCATGACTATTCAGTTGCAGGAAGCTCAAATTGGCCATTCAATATCAGGTCATTACCCACCATTCGCCAACGACTCACCTAATTACAACACGGGTGACTCTGAAGCCCACCCTAGTCGTTACCGGGTTATTCGACCTCGAAGAGGTCTTACACAAGCCCTTAGCATTCGTCATAGCATGTATCATAGAATAAAATCACGAAAAATTTAAAACTTTTACTTCGGAAGTTCAACTTCACTTCATATATGAAAAACATAATCTAAATTCGTCACAATGTACCATCTTGACATAGAAGTATCGAAACTGGGACTTAGCCCTTACATCAATAAAAAGTTTTGAAGTAGGAAAGTACAACAATGTCTTTCAACATAAGCAAAGAACTAAACATAGAACCTAGATCATAGGGTCTTGTCCTCGGACTCGAGGACTCACCAATTTGGGGAAGCAACTCCAAGTGTCTTGAGAAGTAA
Organism: Solanum gracilifrons; assembly: GCA_029582605.1. NCBI lineage: Eukaryota > Viridiplantae > Streptophyta > Magnoliopsida > Solanales > Solanaceae > Solanum > Solanum gracilifrons. The sequence continues at coordinate 6,481 of JAJOOH010000435.1, read as the reverse complement.
TCTTGAATCCTCAGCGGCCCGAACCTAAATGTTTGGGGAAAAGTGAGAAAATATGGGTTAGTACAACACACGTACTAAATATGGCTAGTATGCATAAAAACCATCGAAACATGCATAAAGGGACATTTAGTCAAAACATGTTTTTTACCAAGTAAATCCAATATGCACACAAAGTAAGCATCATAGTCCAAACCAACATAATATCATCCCAACATGTAGACAACCCAAGCAATACTAGTGCAATGCAAAGAATAGAACCCCATAACACTATTCACAACCAAGTATCACATTAAGCAACCTACTTCATGCATACATTCATAAGATCATAGTTCATCATCACTTACCATATTCATAATGATCATACATAACATAGCTTCAACATAGATAAGTCATAATCATCATAAACATAAGTGAACACTACTACAACCATATCATAGGATCCCACAAGTGCAATGTGCAAGAGAAGTCCCATACCCTCCCTTAGACTATGTAGAAACCCTTAAGAAAGCCCTAGTAACAGTTCACACCTTTAATACTTTCATTTAGTTTTACATTAGGGAAATATTGCAATAACCACCATAAATCATGAGAGCTACATGGAATCCGGTGTTCTACTTCCACACCGAAAAGAGAGGGTTAACACTTGCCTAAGGTGTAATGATTCGTACATAACTATCTAGGTGGATCAACTTAGCTAGAGTCCTATGTGGGCACATAGTTAAGGGTAAAATAGATCTCTTCTAGAAACCCTAACTTCCTAAACGTGGGGGTTTCTATCTCATGAGACAACATATATTGTGGGTAATCCAGACTTGTTAAACGTGAGGAAATCCATGTTGGGAGCTGGACTTACTAAACGCAAGACCCCCATCACATTTACATGCCCTTTTGGTGCTAAGCATCTAATTCCCCTTTGTAATCATCTTTATTTATCACATAAGTTCACATTATCCCTTACTAGAGTCTTATGTAAACATCTTACCATAATAGCTCATATGTGTTCATAAGTGACTAACAATCCTTTCACTATAGAAAGACCTAGCAAGTGAGTAAACCTTTCACTTTACATTACTTTATAATAATGAGAACTACCTTTCAATCATATAGAAATCATACCATAACATACATACATACTTCATAGCTAATTCAAGTGTAGAGGGTTAAGGATGAGGAAACTAGGTCATCAACACAACAACTACACATTAGGTATAGCATCATTACAATCTAAGTAATTCACCTTTCATACATGAGTTCAAAGAAGAACCAACCTTCATACTTCTTTCCCTTCATGGGACATTCATACTTCAATTAACAAAAAAATCATCACCAATATATAATACAAGGCAATTCATGAAGTAATAACTTAATCAACATCAATAAAGTGGTTGACATATTCCCTTCATAGCCTTCAAGGCTTCATTCAAAGACTCAGCCCTAATTTCATAGAGATTATACATAACCTAGGGTAGAATCATCATACAAACATGAATTTCATAATACCATATTCAATTCATAGCCTTCAATCAATATCCAACAAAAATTAGGGTCAGAATTAGGAAAAGAAGGAGAAACATGGGTCTCAGGGGGAATTCTTCAAGAAACCACCAATAAAACATAAATTCATCCATTATTGTTCATATAACATCAATCAAATTCAGTTTATTACATCAATTTCACTTTAGAAAGAAGACCCACGTTTTTGGATTGAAACCTAAAAATTAGAGATTTTGAAATTCATCTTGAAGGGGCCTCTTGGGGAAAGGAATCCCAATAGTGATAAGTAACCATACCTTATTGACGAATTAACCACAAAAATCCGAGTTGCAACCTTAGATATTTGGTCTTCTTCTTGATGCTCCAATCTTCTTCAATGGAGTTCTTGAGAAGAGAGAGAGAGTAGAGAGAAGGAGGAACTTTAAGTTTTGATCTTTGGGGTTTTATGTTTGAGTGAAAAAGTGAGGTAAATTGAATTAAAAATCATTATATACAAGTCCCCTAAAGTACCCTCAATACCCCTCACTTAGTTGGACTCTATAATGAAGTGAAAATGGATTTCTGAATTTCTGCATTTTCGTCGCGGAACAAGTCCATGACACGGAGCTGTTCCCTGAAGATATTTGGAATAAAATTTTGAGTCACAAGAGTCCGCGTCGCGAACTAAATTTTTGATCCTTGGGGGAGCTAGTCCGCGACGCGGACCTATTCCCTCCAAGTGCAATTTGCAAGCTGCCTTTGCAGCTTGCTTGGCCAAGGTTGGGGTCCTCCTCGGGGTCCCTTAGGGTGCCCTCGTGGCGTCTTATTCAAACTTTTTGACCACAAAAACATATATTTACCTAATTTAAACTTTTTTACAAGATTATACCATCATATGACGCTCCCAAACATGCCCAAAACTTAAGGACACACTAGAACACATTCTTCTCTAGTTTCCTGACGCCGTGGTCGTTTCTTGACGTTAAGACTTTTAATCTTCCAAAAAAAGTCAATTGTATTAATTTAGGTTTAGAAACATCATTTTAACTAAAGTCATTATTCATGAGGTGAGGCTCTAACTTAAGTCATAGAATTTCCGGGGTGGTACAATATCCTCCATCTTAGGAACATTTGTCCCCGAATGTCACTTGGACTTCTTTCTAGGTAGACAATGACTCAAACTAGCAGCACAACAACCAGCCACATCAACAGCTTCATATTATCATATCATAGAGGAATTTAATCCACAACATCGCTATGCTCAAAACTCTTTACCTCACATACGTATAGGAGGAACTACCTTCTCCATATTCAATGAGCATTAACATATATATTTTACAATCAACAATACATTTGTTTAACCAGACAACAACAAGCATGCTCATTACAACTCTCAGGAAGACAACATCACACAACATCTATGGGTGCAATTTCAACCATGAGAAACAAAATTCATGAAAACTCAAAATACAACTTATGCATGAATTTTCACAAAAATATGCCCATACAAGGAAATCATGTCATAATCATCAACACACATGATTATCAATTTATTCCAAATTAAGAGAGACTACTATTCTCAACTTTGTCTAGGAGTAGGAGGAAAAAGATGAGGATAGTAGGATTTTTTGTCGGGCCCGGCCTCCCATTTTGCAGCCTCAACTAGGTGGTTTCTCTATAGGACTTTTACGGAGTCAACCTCTTTATTCCTCAACTTCTTAACTTGATGATATAAGATTTCGACCAGAACCTCTTTATAAGAAAGGTTCTCATTCACCCTAAACGTTATCGAGGGAGAACGGACACTGGGTCACCTATACACTTCTTTAATTTAGAAATATGGAACACCGGATGAACCTGGGCCGATTCAATGGGTAATTTCAACTCATAACCGACTTTTTTGACACGCTTCAAGATCTCATACGGCCCAACATACCGGGGGCTAAGCTTCCCCTTCTTACCAAACCTCATCACCCCTTTCATGGGCAAGATGTTCATGTAGACCCAATCACCTATTTCAAATTCAAGATCCCTCTTTCTATTATCGGCATAAGACTTTTGCTGACTATGAGCCATTTTCAACCTATCCCTTATAAGTCAAACTTTTTTCGTTGCCTCAAATATAACCTCGGGATCAAGAAGAGAAAATTCACCCACTTCAAACCACTCAACCGGAGATCAACACCTTCTACCATAAAGTGCTTTAAAGGGTGCCATACCAATACTCGAGTGGTAGCAATTGTTGTAGGAAAATTCAATCAAAGGTAGGTGGTCATCCCAATTACCTTTGAAGTGAATGACACATGCTCTCAACATGTCCTCTAGCGTTTGGATGGTTCGATCCGGTTGACCATCCGTTTGAGGGTGAAATATGGTACTAATTTTTAATTGAGTACCAAGCCAGCTTTGGAAAGACCTCCAAAAATGGGAAGTAAATTGGGCACCTCTATCCGAAATAATTGACAACAGGGCCCCATGCAACTTCACAATATCCTTAATGTACAACTTAGCATAATCTTCCGCCGAATAAGAAACCTTGATGGGAAGGAAATGGGTTGATTTAGTCAATCTATCCACAATGAACCAAATGGAGACATTTTGCATACGGATTCGAGGCAAACCTACCACGAAGTCCATATTGACCTCTTCCCACTTCCAAGTGGGGGTATCAATATCTTTAGTTAGACCTCCCTGTCCTTCGTGCTCGGCTTTGACTTGTTGGCAATTTGAGCACCTAGCCACAAAATTTGCTATTTCTCTTTTCATTTCGTTCCACGAATAAATCTCACGTAAGTCACCATACATTTTGGTGGCTCCCAGATGGATGGAGTATCGGGACTCATGGGTCCCCTCTAAGATTGTCTCTCTTAGGAAATCCACATCCGGCACACATAACCTCCCTTGGTGCCTAAGCACCCCATCTTCTCCTTGAGAGAAAGTTTTTATTTCTTTGTTGAGAACCAACTCTTTTAGTTCCATCAAAATAGGGTCAAGGTGTTTCTTAGACTTCACGTCAACAACAACTGATGACTCAGAATTATGATGGACCATGACACCTTCATTTGGGGAATCTTCAAGTCGGACACCCAACCGGGCTAGCCTGAGGATCGCCAAAAGTACTTGGTGTGTCACCAAGTGGGTCATCTGACAGTCTAAAGTTCTAGTGTGCCATGCCCTGAAGGAAGAAACCAAGTCGGTGATGAAAAGGAGCAGTTCGCGAATCGTCGAGCAGTTCCTCGAAGCAAAGATAGATCACCCAAAGTTACAGACCTCGAGGATACGAAATGTTAAGGAGAAAAGGTGATTGAAGAGGTCGAAGGGTGGCTCGCCTAGTGGTTCTGCGAGCCCGACTTACTTTATCGAGTAGTCATTCGTGGCTTATTTTTGGAAACTAATATTTTGATTTTGAACATTTTATTTCGGAGGAAATTATTGTTTAGTTTCTGTAATACATTTTGGAAAATATGAAATTAGCTTAGAACATTTTTTCTCTTAAGTTTTTATTAGTTTTTGAAGAACCTTAGAGATTCAATTTGCTGTTTTTTGGAAGTGGGTTTCATATTTTCTTCAAATTAATCATTGTAAAGACTAAATCTCTCTTACATAGTTGATGGCTAATCGATTCGGTAATAGTTTTTACCTTTTTATGATGTTTTGCTAAAACTCCAATTCTTGCAGTGTGATCATGTTATTATGGGTTGAATTAGATTATGGGTATTGTTAATTACTAGTGTAAATGCTGAATTGAAGTGAGTTTAATCATTAATTGAGGTTTTAGAACAAAGATTATTTGTTAATGTTTTGTTGGTATTGGGTTGATCTGGGATTAGCTCGAGAGAGTGAATCCTAAGCCCAATCCCACCCATCTAGCTCGAATGAGTTGATGAATTAAGGCGTGGGATGATCTTCATTATCATGCGTGTTGATGTTCGAAAGAAATAACCTGATTTGGGGCAGTTATTCGAGAGAAACTTATCTCCGTTATAATCTAGCCTACTCATTGAGTTTCTGTTGTTTACAAGTAGTTTCAACTACTGTTAAGACCGTAAAACAAAATAGGATAAACTAGAGTTTCATGTGGTTTTATGAGTTGATAACTTGTTATAATGGTGACATTTATCTTTTAAAAGTTGGTTTAGAGAGTTTTGAGGTCAAACGTCAATGGAAGACCACGACGTTTGGAAACTAGTCGTTTGTGTGCTAGTGTGTCCTTGTGTGTTGTCCCTGTTTTGGTAGGTGGTTTGGTGTCTAAAATCAGTGTGAAGGACCCTAGTACCTTAATGATTATGTTTAGGGGTTAAACGCCCGGGTACGACCTCCAGTAGCAATCTCAATATTCCTAAAGAGCTTTCCAATGAATGAATGGTGGGTTAGGATAGATGCTCATCCGTGAGTAGAAGAGGAGTGTCTAGTAGTGATCCTTACCCGTTATAGAATGAAATTAATGAATGTAATGAGCTCCATGGGGAATAATGCTCACCACTGTAAGGATATGAAATGGGGTGGATGCTTTCCTATGAGTAGAGATAGGGCGTCTAGTAGCAACCTCTTGAGATGGATGCTTACTCGTGAGTAGAAGTGGAGTGTCAAGTAACAATCTCCCTATCCCTTAACTATGCGCCTGCATAGCTCTATAGCTAGTGGAATCCACTTAATCTAGAAAGAATGACCTACCTTAGGAAAGTGGAGAACCCTTATCCGGTAAGCGATACTACCGGGATTCCATGTCAAGCTCTCATGGCCTATGTCGGTTAAGGCTTACCCGCACACTAATGATTAATAAACTATGATTTCCCTTGGGTGTACTACTTAGTGTAGGTAGTGGAATGGGACATTATCCATGCATTGCACAAGTAAACATTCGAATGAGGTCATGGTGTGTTCCTTTTGATGAAAATGAATGAATGGGTCTGTATGTGAAATGAATGAATGAATGAGCCTTAATGATGTTAATAAAGTATGTTCGTCCTATATCTAATAAAAACGAATGTGTTGTGACTTATTGAAG
>JAJOOH010000434.1:0-47435 GCA_029582605.1 Solanum gracilifrons | reverse complement strand
GGATGGATACCCTATGTGTTTCTACCAGTGTTTTTGGGAGGTCCTGAAGGAAGATATCATGAACACTTTGCAACATTTTCATTCTCACCAGGTCTTTGAAAGAAGTTTCAATGCGACTTATGTGGCTCTCATTCCCAAGAAAATTGGAGCTGCTGCATTAAGGGATTATAGACCTATCAGTCTCATCAGTGGGGTCTATAAAATCATAGCCAAAGTGCTGACAGAAAGGTTGAAAAGGGTAGTAAATAAATTGGTGAACACTCATCAGATGGCCTTTATTAAAGGAAGACAGATCATGGACGCTGCTCTTATAGCCAATGAATGTGTGGATACTAGATTGAGAGGGGAGGTGCCAGGCATTATGTGCAAGCTAGATATTAGAGAAGGCTTATGATCACGTGAACTAGGATATTTTGCTAAACATTCTCAGACAGATAGGATTCGGTGAAAGGTGGTTGAAATGGATTGGCTTTTGTATTAAACTGTTAAGTTCTCCATACTTGTAAATGGAGAACCTGTGGGTTTTTTTCCGTTAGAGAGGGGTCTTGGACAAGGTGACCCTCTCTCCCCTTTCATATTCATCATTGCCATGGAGGGTTTCAACAGTATGATGAGGATTGCAATTAGCAACAGGTGGATAAAGGGATTCAAGGTTAGCATCAGAGCAGTAGTAGATATGGAAGTATGTCATCTGTTGTATGCAGATGATACTGTGATATTTTGTGAAGCTATAGCTGAACAAATTTGCTATATTAGGATGATACTAATTGTTTTTGAAACCATTTCTGGTTTAAGCGTTAACTGGAGGAAAAGTAACCTCTTTCCTATTAAAGAAGTGGTGCAAATGGAGGAACTAGTTGGTATCTTGGAGTGTAAGGTAGACAAATTACCAACAGTCTATCTAGGCATGCCATTAGGCAACAAACACAAAGAATTGATTATCTGGGATAGGATTTTGGAAAAGACGGAAAAGAAGTTGGCAAACTAGAAGACACAATACTTGTCTCTTGGAGGCAGGCTCACTTTGATAAATGCAGTTCTGAACTTGCTTCCCACATATGTGATGTCCCTATTCCCTATTCCAATAAGTGTGGTCAAGAAGTTGGACCGATTAAGAAGAAATTTTCTTTGGTTTGGGAACAAGGAGGGAAAGGGGTATCATTTGGTAGAATGGAAGACTGCACAATTACGCAAAGAGGCTGGTGGTTTAGGAGTAAGGAATCTGAAACAGCAGAATGATTGCTTGCTCATGAAATGGTTATGGAGATTAAATGGAAATGAACATGCTCTATGGAAAGAGGTAATCCTGAATAAGTATGGCCAGACAGAGCAATGGTGTACCAATGTAGTATCAACCACCTATGAAACATCGGTATGGAGATCTACAAGGAATCTTTGGCCTAGACTAGTAAAGAATTCATGTTATGAGGTGGGTGCTGGGAACAAAATATTATTTTGGAAGGACCTATGGATTGGACAGGAAGTTTTAATGCAAGTTTTCCCTGATCTGGCCAATATATGCACTAACCTTGAGGTTACAATGGCTGATAGCTGGTCCCCACAGGGATGGAACTTCTTCTTCAGGAGGCATCTTAATGACTAGGAAGTAGGCAGGTTTGTGGAGCTATTGCAGATGATTGATGGTTTCAAAGGCACTACTGTAGAGGATGACTCTTTTAGATGGAAACATGATAAGGATGGCAAGTTCTCTGTAGGTAGAATTTATAGGAAAGAGGTATTCCAGATGCCTGAGAACAAAATAGGTCCTTGGAAGCATGTATTGAAAAGTATGGCTCCTACTAAGGTCGAGTGCTTTGCTTGGTTAGTAATCAGGAAAGCTTGCCTCACTCATGAGATCCTGCAGAAAAAGGGATTGCCAATTGTGTCCAGATGCATGTTATGTAGTGACGCTAGAGAGACAAATAATCATTTGTTCCTCCATTGTAAAGTCACATCTCAGCTTTGGACTATGTTCCTCAGTTTAACAGAGACAAAATGGTCAATGCCAGAGCACACAGCAAACTTGTTAAGTTGCTGGATTAGGAGAGGGGGAAGCAAGACACAAAAGAAGTGGTGGAGAATAATCCCACACTGTATCTGGTGGACTATCTGGAGGGAGAGGAATGGAAGAAACTTTGAAGATAGATTCAACAACTTTCAGAAAATCAAAGAGAGCTGCATAGCAACTTTCTACTTTTGGTGTAAAGAACATTGTATAGAAAATGCTGAACAATTAGTAGATCTTTTAAGATTACTGTAATTAGTCTCTTGTTCTAGCTTGTTACTACCTTTTTGGAGGTCTCCAGCATACCTTAATGCTGAGGAATACAACATTACCAGTTTCAAAAAAAAGCTCAAGCAAAGGAACTACCAAAAAATCACCTTACACTCCTTGGGTAAATTATGCCATTTTTCGTTATCATTCATGCCATATGGGGTACATACCTTTAAATTAAATATTCTTTAAACTTTTATAACATAAATATTATTAAATATAATTTTTTGGTTAAGTTTTGTCTATAACAACCAAATAAAATATAAATGCTAATGGTGTTATAGGCGTATACAATAACATTCAAACTAAGATCTGGACAAACGAGGTTGTTATAGAGAGGCTTCACTGTAATTCTACTATACACACTTGTTAGGGGGATGAACAAAGAATTTTCAAAGGATAGAAAAGAGCCAAAGGATATCTTTCAGTCATTTGTATTTTGGTGTAAACATAGTTGTACGGATTTTTGAAAGTGAAATGTTGTACATGATATTGTCAGTGCGTAGATTAAAGACAGATTATTTATTTATCAAAAAAGGAAGAAAGAATTGAGGCCAATTATACTGCATAACAGAGAATGACCATGAAGAAACAATTCAAAAGAGAACTTAAGACAAGAAATTACCTTGACGCATGCCGCTGCATAGAAGTAACAGCAAAGCAAATAAGCCACCAAGAACTGAGCACCAAGATTGCTAAAGGAGAATCAAGTGTGCTCTAGCAAAGAAAAAGACAAAATTAAGTGCACTATATCTTATGTTAATAACAGCATCAAGCATGTGTCCACATGTGTATTGGATTAATTTGACTACATCATAGTGCAAAAATAAACATGGCACATCAGAATTTTCACATATACTTCATCCCTTCCTAATTATTTTTCTATTACATAAACCATAAAAATCATTTTATAGATAGCACACCAAGATGATGCCAAAATTACATTGTCTAGCATTGAGCTTCTAGAAAGTCTTCCCAACCCCAAAAGTATAGATGACGTAAAAGAGAGTTCTTGATCTTCAACACTGGTTTTCAGTTCCTTATTTCTTTAATCAAGTAATAATACTTTTGTTAAATTAGGTCTTAGGCCTAGCCTAACTCACACCCCAAAAGTTAGCTCAAAGGGAGAAGGATTGTCCAAGCCTTATAAGAAGTCCACCTATCTCATTAACCACCGATGTGGGACTTTTGTCATTCTTTAACACCTCACCTCACGCCCAGTGCTTAGCATCTGGTGCGTGGGCAATTTTTGGTTTTGGGGGCCCCAACATCAGGTGAGACGGGTCCTGCTCTGATACCATGCTAAATTAGGTCTTAGGCCTGCCTAACGCACACCCCAAAAGCTAGCTCAAAGGGGAGGAGGATTGCCCAAGCCTTATAAGGGGTCCACCCATCTCATTAACCACCGATGTGGGACTTTTGTCATTCTTTAACACCCCACCTCACGCCCAGTGCAAAGCACTGGTGCATGGGCAATTTTTGATTTTTGGGGGCCCCAACATCGGGTGAGACGGGCCCTACTCTGATACCATGTTAAATTAGGTCTTAGGCCTAACTCACACCCCAAAAGCTAGCTCAAAGGGAGAAGGATTGGCCAAGACTTATAAGGAGTCCACCTATCTCATTAACCACCGATGTGGGACTTTTGTCATTCTTTAACAACTTTATTAACAATGGACACAAAACATATACTTGTATATAAGGAGAAAACCAAAAAGTAGAGAACTTTACAATATATATGATTTTCTAAGAATGACACTAATTCTTCTACACCTAAAGGAAACTTATGGGTGCAGCAGCAAAAGAGAACGAAGGGATAAGATGCTATCCTCAAGTATGCAAAATCCTTCTCTATTCCATCAAGGTTCTCCTAAATCTTTCTCCATACGATCAAAATAAGTGCTACTAGAGCAATATCCCATGCCCTGACCCTACTCCCCATACCTACCTTGAATGATTGTATTCCCGAAAAACTATATTAAATGATAAAGATAAACAAAGATAAAGTAGTACAAGTAGGTGTCACCTACTTAAGAACAGTGTTATCAAAAGCGCGCTTAATCCCTGAAGCGAGGCATAAAACGTGTTGAGCGCTTCGCCTCGCTTCATGTGCGCTTCAATGTCATCATCAAGGTTCTAAGGCAAACATTTCCTTGCCAATGAGCCTCTTATGAAGAAGTGAATAAATAATTGATATTTCACTTAATCATAAAAAAAATTCAATTTCTTTGGTCATATATTTGTCATTCATGTTTATAATTATTAGTCTCGGACTAAACATATATATTTGTATTCTTTTCTCCCTTTGCACCTTTTTTCATTAAAGTCCATGCTTTATTTCTCTTAGCGCTTAAAGCCCCCACAGACCTTAGAGCTTTTTTGCGCATTTCGCCTTTGATAACACTGCCTAAGAATACAAGGCCAAAGTTAAGAAAGTAAGTAGGTGCATCACATGCTTACCAAGTTTAAGGCCCAAACTAATAGGGCCAAAAGGAGATGTATCTTCCTCAATCTAAAATCCTAAATCATAAATAAATGGCCTCATTTGGTATGAACTACCATCATTGGATTTATATAATAACCAACCTTCAATGTTGGGTTGATAAAATCCTCCTTAAGAGATAACCTAATCAAAACATGTTGATTACGGAAGGAACCAATCAAACAGTCTCCCTTCATACTATATTGTGTTGGAATAGTCGATCTCAATTCCTCAAGCTCAAGCCATCCATATGAAAATTTGTCAACAGCATGTTGGAGATTTTCAATGATGACAATTCTTTCAACTTCCGCTTTAGTCCATCCAATATACGGTTCTCCATGTAGCATCGTAACTAGAATGGCAATGGTACGGTTCTGCATGGCGTTCTTCATCGTTTGAGGTTTCATATTGGGTATGGGGTTGACTTTAGGATTCGAGGGATGTGGGGCAAATGGGGTCGTTGAAGAAGAAGGTTGCACCAGAGACTGCCTAAGGCGAAAATTCAAGTGTATGTAGGGTTAGGGTTTTACATGAGAGAGAAGAGAGCTCCATAGCTATTGCAGAATTCTCATTAAAGGTCACCGCACTCCGAAATGGTCCTTAACATAGCTATGAAGAAATGGCACCTGGGCCTAACTCAACCCCAAAAGCTAGCTCATGAGGGGAGAATTGCCCAAGTCCATATAAGGAGGCCACCAGTCCATTCCCTTACCAATGTGGGACTTTTATCCACCCCTTTCACGCCAGGTCCAACTGGAGCGTGGACCACGAGTCCAAATGGGGATGGACCTGGCTCTGTAACATGTTAAATTAGGTCTTAGGCCTAACTCATACTTCAAAAGCTAGCTCAAAGGGATGAGGACTTACCCAAGTCCATATAAGGAGACCACCCGTCCATTCCCCAACCAATGTGGGACTTTTACCCACTCTAACAATAGTCATTGCAGAATAATTGTATTCTTTCTCTTACTCCGTTTCTCTATTTTATTCTTAATCAAAGTTTCACTATTAAATTTCTAATCAACGGAAGACTGAAAAGATAATTGTGATTTCTACTAGAACCCAGCAACTGAGCATAGGAAGAACATATATGTGTACATAAAATGCCCTCATATCAACATCGAAGTAACTGAACAAAAGAAGTTCTCAAAACCTGGAAGATGAGGGTAATGCCAATGATGCGTATGGCCCATTTAACAAATTGCGCGACATCAACATCCACATTACCATCATCTGATATAACAAATTTCCGCACCAACCAATATCCTAGACCAGCTCCAGCAAGGATGATTCCGACAAGAATAAATACAGCGACCTGAAATCAAGATGAAATCCACTAAGATACACATCCATGATCTTTTTTGGTGCAAGTCACATATTCAAATGTATAAATGAAACATATCAAAAGACTCATAGGAAATTAACATCAAACTGGTTTCTTTATGGAAGATACTCTCATACAAAAATCTTGCAGTACACATCAAGTTGCAAGGGCCCAAGAAAGTTTTATGAGCAAGAATAGAGTCAAATTTCTTTTCCAAAATGAATACGGTTTACGGGAAGAAAGTAAACATTTGAAACTGAACTCCAATACAGTAAATAGAAGTACCCATCAGGGGGAGATTGAATAAGGAATTGACCTCTCTAAAAAGAAAAGAATACTATTTCATCAGCATCTGACACTGCTTTACTTGGCTTATCTAGTAGACTATTTTTAGCTTTACGTGTCCAGAGGGATAAAACATTTAGCTTTAGCAAGTGCTACTACGCCTATGTTTTTGGTAGTTAGCGATTATATGATGTTCTTTTTGCTCTTGGAGTAAGAAAAATAGGTCTGAAAGATGCGTAGCAGTGAAATCAAGAGATTCCAGAATCTCTCTTTCCTGATCAAGAAAAAGAATAAGCCAGCAAGGTCTTCCTTATTATACGTGTGCGCAAGAGATTTTGTTTAGTGTAAGGAGTAAGGCAGAAGTCATAAATGAAATCGAACACCCTGTTTCATTCTCTGTTCATTGATGATACATGAACTAGTTTTCAGATATCTATCAGCTATGAGTGTATGGAGGTATCCAATACTAGTTTATTTTTGACAAATAATTGCAAAGTAACACCTTTTTTTTTAATTATCACTCATCCAATATGGGTACGGCGACCACACCCAGTTTCTAAGGCATCATTTGGCAGGTTAATTTATCAATCTGAATCGGCAAACTGAATATACTACCTCCGCCCCATAATACGAGGCACAATTTGACTTCAACAATTAGTTTGACCAATTTTGGCCTTGAAACAAGCAATAACATAATTACTATCCAAAAATAAAATTATACTTACTTCAACTATGTCCACTGTGCTCTTTCCTCATAATAGTTTCAACTTCAAATATCAGAATTACCAACAAAAAAATTGCACTCAAAATTTTACTAAGCTTCACTTCCAAACGTTAATTATCATACCGTAAATATTGGGTCAGGTGTCCTCAACCCTCCCTCCATAAAATTCAGTTTAATTTAGCCAATTTACTCTAAAAAGGCTTAATAGATCAATCTACTTATGAATCATTTGAGGTTTTACAACTTTATGAACAAAGAGGTCAAGCAGTCTTTAGCAATATGTATAGAAATATGCATTTACACAGACTATGGTATTCCTAGCTGTCTTCACATGATACTTGTATGTTAGGACTAACTCAAGTTCCCAATCATGTGTCCATTAAGATGTTCAACGATTAATACAAAGCATAAACCTGTAGGTGTTCAAACACAAATGAACGGCAGTGAGACTTAATAGTAGGCAAAACGTAAATTGCCAAGGACTTTAGAGGCTTAGGATCAAAAAAACATTAAAGCAAAGCTAAAACGATTAGTAACAAGACGAGATAAGAAAGGAAACAGTCTAGGATTAACACATGGGTTAACTGTTAAATGAACATCCTATTTATTGCAAAGAGAGAACATACAGGATTGTGGAACTCTTCACTTAGCCCAAAGTTTGAGACAATGGAATTTATCAGCATAGAGAATTGATGCACCAAAACTGATCCTGCTCCAAGCTGAAATAAGATTCAGATTGAAGATAACTAACGAACCATCGGCACAAGCAAATTTATCACTGCTGAAAATGAATTATTTGGACTAAATATCTAACCACTGATCCATAGATAGTCAGGTAGAATATATTTTTCCTTCCAGTTGGCAGTAATTTCATCCCCTGTAAAATGAAGCAAATGTAACATACCAGATCTTATGAGGGAACTCTTAAGAGAAACTCAGTCAGAAAGGCTTGTTTTGTATTGACGAAACTTGTATAAGCTAGTTAATTTTCTTTCCAATGTCAATCTGATAAATCCAGGTGATACAAACATACAGCTCTTTGCAAGATCTTGTAGCTCAATGTTCCAGGTTTCTCTCTTAAACTCCCCCCACCACCCCCACCACCCAAAAAAAAAAAATTACATATTGAAGTCTAATCCCTAGATAAATGGTTATCATATTCCATGCAATCTTTTTGTTTATATCACCCTAGTTCTTGTCAGGTGTTATTCCTATTAAGTGTTTATGCATATATTTGTATCCTCTTGCAGTCCTTTTCTTTTCTAACTTATCAACAATCGTATGGGGCTGCATCAAACAAAAATGGAAGTCGATTGTCATCTATTATGGCTCTCATTTGCTGGTCCCGTGTGTGTGTGTGGCGGAGGGGGGGGAGGGGGGATGTTTACAATTGGAAAATTAGATGACATCTTATTTTTATGGTAACTGATGTTAAATCTTTTTATAGATGAGCACATCCAGTCTACTCTGGCAAAGATCTCACATTGGGGCTGCGTTTTCCACCAATTTCACTAGTGATTGACGGAAAACTATGGTTGAAGGTACTTAGTATGGAGAACAGAATGTATTTCATTTCGGGAGAAAATCATATGATCTAACTGAGTGTAGCACTGATTCGGAGATAAGGTTTGAGTGGGTTGAGCGTAGCAAGAACTTAATACCAAGGATGACAATCAGCAGGAAGATTCTCCTATGGATATGCCAGTCAATGCGAAGAGTGTCAAAGAACCAAGGTAATGTCCTCAAAAGAGAGACACATGGACCAAACCTAGCAAGTTTTTTTTGCTCTCAGAAGTTCAATCACTATGACCGTTATTTGAATGTGGTCGCAGTACAGAAACATATAAGGTCAGTTACTATTATGCCAGAGAATACATTAAATGCAGGTTGGAAGGATGTAGCAACAAAAAGGAAGGCGTCACTACTAAAAGAACATTTATTACATGTGAGAGAACACCTATTACAAGTGAAAAGCAGAGTGTTGAAGGAACTAATATTGAGGTGCTGGCTAAAGGAAAATGGAAGATCAATGACTTACAGATGATGCAGTCAACTGAGAACCCCATCAGAGTCAAAGAAGCTACCTACCCTTCAAAATCAGATCTCCTGAGTAGATGCATAGTTGGAAGATTCATTGGCGACTATGAAACTCCAACTCATAATGAAGTGTCTAGATGGATTTGCAGCACACGGAAAGATGCTAATGCTGTTCAGATGAATGACATGGATGGTTTCAAATTTCTATTTGAGATTACAATGAGGAAGATGGTGGAACATATTTGGTTGGTGAATGGAGATGGCAGCGAAGCACCTGGGAATTAAATTGGTGGAAACCAACGTCAGGATGAATTCTGACTAATAAAGTTTGTTAGCCAGAATTTTAGGGCTACCATTTCATTTACGAAACCAGAAAATCATGAAGGAGATGAGAATTGCGGTGGCTGACTGGAAACAGAGGAAGAGACAGAACCCAAGAACCATCTGTGATGGGCTCGAATTGATAAGTTGGTAGTTTATGGGCTCAAAAGGTTCAACTCAATTGATAAGTAGGTAGTTAATGGGCAGCAAGATTTACTAAGGACTATGGAAAGGGTTGAGGGTTGAGGGTTGTGGGTTGTGTGTGGAGACTTCAACATAACCAGTTTCTCAACCGAAAAGCAAGTGGGGGCTGAATCTCTGAATCCATGTCTGATTTCTCATAGATTATAAATTACTTAGAGCTGGTAGATCCTCCTTAATTTGGGGATCTTATACATGGATGAGCAGATATAATAGACTCAGTTCCTCAAGAATTGTTGACAGGTTTCTTGATTCTACTAACTGGAAAACAGAATTCAAAAACATCAAACAATCCATCCTTCCTAGAGATAGATGGCATCTATCACAGTTCAATTATACTCATGAGAATCTACAAACAAACAAACAAAGAAACAAAAAAGGAAAATACAACTAAGCTCAAGATACTTCTTGTAAAAGGAGAGCGTAGAAGACAACAAAAATTTTACATTGTAAAGTGACAGGACATTTATAGCAACTTTGTTTGAGCATGACTGCCAGAATCTACTATGGATATGCTGAAATGCTGGAACAAAATGGAAGGTAGTGAAAGCCAAGCAAGAAGTGGTGGAAATCAATATATGGTGGACTGTATCGAAAGAGAGAAATGCAAGGTGATTTGAAGACAAGAATATCTCCACACAAAGACTTAGATGAACAGCGTAATGTCTTTTTATTTCTGATGTAAAGAGAACCCTGTAGAGGATGCTGAATCTCTAGTAGATATTATGGAATCTCTAGTAGATTGTTTGTTTAGGGGAACTGTAAATACAGTTTCTAACATTTCCTTAATGATGATGAATATACTGTTACCCTTTTCCATTAAGGAAAAAAAAAAGATGACACCTGACATCCCCCATGGTGTATTTTTAAAAAAGGAATAAAAATAGACCTACACCAAAAAGCTCATCTATCTCCTTAACCACAACAAGACAGTACAAGGACAATTCATATGTATCACAAGGTTAAGGAAAATTCTAGTAGGCCTATGCCCACAAAGGTACATGTTATGAAGGACCTGAACTAGTACATGAAGAATATGAACTACAAGCAAAAAAGGAAAAACAAAAACTAGATTTTAGATTTCACTGACTTATGACTGAATAAAGTTCATTAACTTACCAAAGCGAATAATGCCGCAAATTTAACCCACTTAAGGTTTCTTTCTGGCAGATCCTAATGTTGACATTTCTACAGTAACTCTCCTCTACTAATATTTTGTTTTTGAAAAAAGTAACAGCTCTCCTCTACTAATGTTCTTTTCCACATACGAAAAAAGAGGTTTTTGTTAGTTCTGCAAAAGTGAAGCCAAGGCTTCTCCTTTTGCGTAAGCTTGAAACCTATAAGAGCCAGTGAGTTTGTTTTTGCTTTTTGGATCAAATAAGAGCCAGCGAGTTTTCATTACACAACTTTTCCAATAGACCCTTCTGCACAATTTCCTTGTAATTTTGAGATCACACTAGATTTCACAAAACTAAAAACCTTGGAGAGATTAGCAGCTTTCTATCTACATCAGTTTCAATCTTTTTTTAAAAAATGGTAATGTTATCAGTTTCAATCTTTCTTCCAAAAGGTTATTTAAGGCTTCAATTGGAATAGAAGTATTTAAATCTACAAAAGAATGTAAAGAAAAGAAAGATGAGAGATATAACCACATCAATTGAAAAACCCATAAAATTAAACACAGTTTTCTGAAAAATTTGATAATGTTGGTTAGCCACTTATACCAATAAATAAGGATCACATTTCTCATGATTTGGCATGAGCCATAGGTCTAGTAAGTTTTTTAGGCTTGGCAAAGGCATTGGTATTAACCGAGCAGCTAAAAGTTGAGCTATAGGGCCATAAGGGCCAACGTATACACAGAAACAGCTCTAGACCCCTACAGGAACGGGTAAAAGTAATAAATTGAAGCAAATAAAATGGTTATCCCACACAAGCCTCAATGTACACATAATATAAATAGGAAAAAGACCTAAACTATTTTGATACATACATAAAAGTGATGACAGCAGAAAAACCATTACACAGCTAAAGATGAATAACTTTACCTGGAATAGAAGAACAATGATGACAAGACAAACTCCAATAGCCATTGAACTGCTGTAGTAAAATGGAACCCAACTACTTACAATAGGTGCCACGAGCAGCAGCATTATACCAAATGCAAGAAACAGCAGACGCCATCTTTGTAAATCTGCACATCGTAAAAAGGGGGTAACTAAGCAGTAGACAAGAAACAGAAGAAAACAGATTCCACAGATCCCTAAAGTCCCAAGCATAACAATGCATCTGACCAACCTTCTTCAATAGTAACAGTAACAGAACCAGAAAGACCACCAACAAGCTTCACATCAAGAATTCTATCCTCGTAAGGGGACATGACAGAGTTCCATGGCCCTTTCTGTAAATTCTTCCACGCATCATGTTCACACTGGCACAAGCCAAGAGAAGAATTCCTGCAAGATAGAAATCCCTGAGTCAAAATCTCCAATGGAAAAGACTAAATCATATCAGAGAAACTTGAGAATAGAGGCATTCTCTACTTACTTGTGAAAGCATATCTGTAATTTTCCCAGCAATCTATCTGGGGTTACTGCTGATGGGGCCCAACTAACTCGATATGCACTAGAATAACTGCTAAGTCTCCATCGTGATAGACCGGTGATTAGTGTGCGTTCACATAATACATCGTCTTTTGACAAAGGGTCTGTCACAAATTTAATTGGAGTCACATCCAGTATCTGATTTTTCAATTTGACACCTGTCATGTCAAAAACACTAAGTTGAGTAATGCAAGATTGAGTGCTAACATCAAGATAGTATTCTCTGACAACTTATGTGAGTCAGCATCTGATTCATTTTCACTATCAAGGATATCAATCTCGAGAAAAAGCTATTTTATGCAGACCTACAGAAATTAAAATTATTCAAGTTTGCGGCTTTTTATTTGCCCCCAGGAAATTGAGTATCTTCAAACCTTTAGAAAGCTATCGTCTAGAGTGTTCTTGTCCCAGGTTAAAGATGCAAACATCGGTCCTTGTAACATCTTAGTTGACTTGACAAATCCTTTATGGACTAAATCATATATATAGTTTATAGATGTCATTGTAATGCTTTCAGATAATTGGAATTGAAACAGTTGAGAAGTTTGTCACAATTGTTCATTTTTCAAATGGTATGTTGTCCAAAGAATCCACAATTAATTCCTTGACTTCTAGCTTTTCTCTTTCTCAATATTCTTTTTGACAGTGTATCACTTATAATCTTTTTCTTTGCTTAGTCACTACTGCTAACCATGCATCTTTTTTATATCTCCTTGAGCCGAGGGTCAATCGAGACAACCTTCCTGCCATCACAAGATAGGAGGTAAGGTCTGCGTACACACTACCCTCCTCAAACCCCACATGTGGGATTTTACTGGGTTTGTTGTTGTTGTAGTCACTACTGCTCACCAAACACCCCAGGATTCACCTCCATCTTTTTACTACATTATGCCTCCAATTTATATATTAAAGGAGTCTCTATGTGGCCTGGGTATAGCTGTGTTGAATGGGTATAAGTGCTTAATGTCTCTCCTGCAGAATGCATTAAAAACAAGCCAAAAGTGAGCACAACCGAGCAATTTAACCGGCACTCGTACCAAGATCCTTCCAAGCAATATTTTGCTCTACATTATTTTTGGTTTAGAATTTTTGCTCTACAATTTATTTATTTTTTGATAATGCTAACATTCTGTATATTAACAGGCATACTAAACAATTACAAAAAAGGATCTTCCTGACTATTTTCCTTTTACATAATGTCTAACACGTCAAAATATCTTCTGTTTCTTTAAAGCACTCCTAACTACACCAAAAATAAAAACAGACCAAACAATTCATCTTCAACTTCTTAATAATACATTGCTTATCCTCAAAATCTTCATACAGTCCACCAAATACATGTTGGGGCAATCCTCCATCTCTCCTTCGCCTTGGACAAAATACCTTCTCAGCCCCAACACTCTGGTACCTCCTTTGCCCTTTGCTGGCATCACCCACTAGATACCCCTCAAGTTAATCAAAATTTTCCAGATCTTTGCAATGTAAAAAAAGATAGTTGCTTATCTCTGTCTTTTCCCCACACAAGCTCTGGAACATAACTGAAGTCCCTACTTCTCAGTTCTGCCGGTGTTAATACAGCCTCTTTTGCCACAAGCCAAGTGAAGCAAGCTACTTTATATGGAATCTTCTCATTCCAGATCATTTTCCATGGTCAGCATCCCACTTGGTTGTTGACTTAGATCAGTTACCTATATGCTTCATTCACCTTATATTTTCCCTGTGTATTTCCTTGTGATACCATACCATCCACATCTCCAGTTACACCCTCAAATTGGGGTAGTGTTCTATAGAACTCAGTTATCCTCAATCCCCAATCATTTAAGAGTCTCCTAAAGGTTAAGTTCCAAACCTGTTCAGAATAAACTTCAGCTACTATTGCCTCTGTTGTTGGCATAAGTTGTAAATGTCTAGAAAAGTTTGTTGCAGAACCCCTTGCCCCATCCACTAATCCTTCCAAAAGTTTATATTCACACTATTCCCTACTATAAACCTTGATTTACTTATCATTTTGGCCACAGATTTCTTATGGATCTCCTCACACTGCATCCATAAGGAATATTTACTGGATTGGTGGTCCAATTTCCTTCTCCCCCCATTTTCTTCTAATTACTTCCTTGCATAAAGGATTTTCTTCCGAAGCAAATCTCCATAGTCATCTCATCATCAAACTTTGGTCCTGTGTTTTCAAGTTCCTGATTCCCATTCCCCTTCTTTCTTGTTAATTGTCAAGATATCCCATTTGACTGAGTGGATCTTCTTTCTATCATCATTACCCTGCCACACAGGAAGTCTCTCCTTAGTTTATCATATCTATCCACAACACTAGCAGGGATTGGATATATAGACATCATGAAAATTTGGAGAGCATCCAAAACACTATTAATGAGTGTCAAATCTAACCCCAAGGCATAGGTATTGCATTTTCCAATTTGTCAGCTTCTTCTGGCATTTCTCCATCACTCCATTCAAGACCCCTTTGATTTTCTCTTTGCTCCCAAAGGCATGCCCAAAAAAATAATATGTGATTCTCCCACTTTGCCTCCCAAAATATCAGCTAGCATATGAACCTCTTCCACAACATTTACTGGTAAGTGTAGCTCTAACCCCAGTTAATATGCAGCCCTGGAATGGCCTCAAATACGATGAAAATAACCCTCAGAAATCTGAGTTGATCCTTGTTAGCATTACAGCATATTGTAAATGAGTTATTTCCATGTTGTTGTCTTAATCTGGAATTAACTTCAACGTTTTTGTCCATTGAAGGAAAGCTAACACACGTGAGAGTAGCAACATACACTCCATGACAGTCATGAATGTAATCTGGAGTTTCAAATTCTTAAATTCAAAGTGCCACAAACGTGAGTCGAATCAAGTGGTTGTTATTGCATTAGTTTGGAAACACTTTAAGGAGCTCATACACAAAATTTGGGGCCTATTTAGAGAAGATTTGAGCTGATATCCATAAAATCCGCCACTGAAGAGCTCCGAAGCTCAAATTTTAAAATTCAGAGTGCCACAAATGTGAATCATTTCGTGTGAGTAACATATCAAAAGAAGCGAAACGTCGAGCGCTCATATCTAAAATGTGTCCCTGTTTAGAGAAGATCTGAGTTGCTCGGGATAGAAAACAATTTCCAGCTCATTGAAGAAGATGACTTGCTGCAAATTTCCTGTTTTTGTGCCCTTGGACAGTGAAGGAGGAGCTGAGCATTGAAACATTGAAGAACAATTCGGGTACACAACCAGTTCAGCTCCACGAATTGCTCCCCAGAAAGTTGTTAACTTCGTGTCCATGAAACACCAGAACCAGCTGCACTTTGTCTCCACGAAATTTGTTCATTCCCACGAAGTTGCTGCCTAATTTTACATTTGAAATTGTTACTGTCTTTTGAATGAGAGTTTAGAAACATGAAGAAGAAAGCTGAAAACACCGGCAGCCATTGAAGCTTGTCCAAAAGCTTGAGTTTGAATTTCGACTTGCCGCAAACGGGCTCCGTTTTGAGTGGTTAATATATCAAAAGAACTGGCACGTCAAGAGGAGCTCATACCTAAAATTTGGGGTGATTTTGGAGAAGGTATCTGGTGGTTTTGCATCAATTTATAGCAGCAGCTATACGAAAAATGTAATGAACACCTGGAAAAAAATTCCAGACTTGTATGATGCAGAAATAACCACTAATTTACTGTTTTCTTTCCATTTTTCTTTAGAGCTCTTTAACTAGATTACATTGAGTATTAATCCTACTTGCATTAATCATGTTTATTTTTGTGTCTGTATTTCTGTCGTGCCAATTTCTTTGGAGCTTTTCTTGTTTGACTTTGGTGCTAACTATTTGATTCAAGTATGTTAGGTTTTAGAGTCATCCGTTATTCATTAAAACAAAATTCATTCTGTCCCTAAGGTAGGTTTGAGACTCGTGACAAGCGATTGATATGAGCAAGAATGGTACAAGTATGTAGTAGACAAAAAGGGAAAATTTCTCTTTCCACCTACTTCTCCTAATCCTCATCAAGGAATTTTGGGCACTTACTCTAAATCCCATAAAAATGAGAGATAAAAGATTGAGATAGGAGCAAGGGAATGAATCGTGGCAACTCTATGATGAAAAAAGGAAAGGACGTGCGGAGTGAAGTAAGAGAGTCGCCACAAAACCAATCTAACCTTCTTCTTTGTTCTTAACATAGACTCCTAAAAACGAGCCCACACTTAATGAAACAACAAGTATGGTGGTCTCCTTGAATAAATGACTTGACGTGCTTGAAAACATGTGATTGGAAGCTTTGCCCCAAGGTAAAGAAAATCTTTTGAGACCTTGAATGTACAATAGTTAAACTTGACACTGTGAATATTTTGAATGAACAAAGTGTGTGAGATAGCTTGTGTTCATGTGTGAGATAGGCACCTCTAGTTCTCTCCTCAACCCTTAAAATACATAGCAATTCCAATTTCATTGATAATTATACAATATATATGTGCACATAACAGGTAGTCCTTTCAATACTGTTCAGGTAATCAAGTGAAGACGATACAATCTCCAAAGTCCAGAAATATATCTCATAAACTCTTTCACTATGCCCTAAATATAGAGAAGGTTTCTAGTCACAAAAACATTGTTCGCTAGTTCGGCTTCTCAATAAAGCAACATGTAACTATAATTTTCAATGGCTATTTTGAACCTTCTGAGTTGATGAAGTATTTGTGAGTATTAAAATTGTCAAAAGTAGCAAAACTGGGATGCCCCAAATTCAAATATAGACTACACAAGAAGAATATGTAAAGGAGAAAGTCATAAAAAAAATTAAAAAAAAAAAAAAGAAAAAAAAAAGAGTAGTGGAAATAGAGTAACCTTGGAGAGCAGCAACGTGAGCAGTTGAAAGAAACAGAGAGACGCAAAAGAGTACGGGAAGAAGAAAAGCACTTCTGCCGAAGAATAAGAGGAACCCCATTAATGGATCCACTTCCCAAACTCCGCTTCTTCCTCTTCCTCTCTTCCACTCTTCAGTTTGAAAGGAAAAGAGAATTCAAAGGCGGTACATGCCTCGAGAAGACGCAACCAATAGGTACTTGTGTGAGACTTCCTCCCACTCTTAGGACCCGTTTGGCCGTATATTTTCCAAATAAAATTTGGGGGAAAATTTGACAAATTGTACAATTTGTCATTATTTAGCAAATATTTTTGATAAATAACTTAAATTTTCAGATACTAAAAAAAATTAGTAATTGGGTTAAATTTTATTATTTGGAAGCTTTTAAAAATTTAAATTCTACACCAAATTTTTATCTTTTATAAAAGCACCTTCTATAGTTATTGTTTGCGTTGTATTACATTTTTTTTACGTGAACAACAAAGTAGTGATGGAGAATATTCAATAAATATGAAAGTGTTGATATGGTTGTTGATGAAAATAATGAACTATCGACTCAGGGTAACAAAGTCATTAACTTCGTCTACTTAACAATGTATAGAATGATGTGTGTTGTACTCATTTCGAACTACCACATTGCTTCAGTGTCATGGACACTACTTGTTATTTGCTGCAACGAAGATCCAATTAACATATAGAAAGAAAATATTTTATATATATATATTATGTGGATTTTCATTAGGCATACATATAATAAAGGCTTAACCAATTGCTGAAACCCTAAAGTTGACAACAATTTTCACTTAAACATTTTAACTAGATTTTTTTCATTTTAGACATCTCTTATCGAACCTCGTTATGTCATTTTGACACTCTTTTTACAAGCACTTGTTGACTCCAAGCGTGTATTAACCAAGCACGTCTATATGGATTAGATGCCCAATTATATCATGCCAACTCATTTAAAGTCTATCATATTAAAGAAGAATATAAACTAAAGAGAAAAAATAAAGATCAAAATACATGACAAAGTAACCAATGAAAAAAAGACATGTGGTCGTTTTATCCAAAAAAAAAATTTGACAAATCTATTTATCTATTGTTGAAAAACTATATGCACAGCAGAAGCATACCAGAATCATACAACTTACATGAATAATAGACAACACATAGTTTATGCTAGAACAAGTACAATCATGTTAGAGCACATAAACTTTCTGAAATATAATTCAATAACTACCTCTTGAAGCGT
This sequence comes from Solanum gracilifrons, assembly GCA_029582605.1. Classification (NCBI taxonomy): domain Eukaryota; kingdom Viridiplantae; phylum Streptophyta; class Magnoliopsida; order Solanales; family Solanaceae; genus Solanum; species Solanum gracilifrons. The sequence continues at coordinate 29,065 of JAJOOH010000434.1, read as the reverse complement.
GAGTAGATACCTTCAAGGGAATCCACAAGCTAGTCGACAAGCTAGAACCTTCAAGTGAATCCACAAGCTAGTCCACAAACTGGACCAGAGTTCTGTCGTCTTCTACATTGATCCCAAGTTCACTTCTGAACTCTCTCAATGCTTGGGTGGACAAGTATCTTATATAAAACTTATTCTCCTTCAAGGGTTAGAAGAATCCCTATTTATAGAGATTTCTTCCTCATCCAAGGAGGAGAAGAAAACAGTCTTTCCTTAGAATAGAAAAAGACATGTACTTCTCCCTTTCCTTATAATGGAAAAAGACATGTACTTTTCGTTTTCCATAGAATAGAGAAAGACACATACTTCTCCCTTTCCTTAGAATAGAGAAAGATACATACTTCTCTCTTTTCCCCTTAGAATAGATTCTGAGTTTTAGTTAAATATGGGAACGGTAGGGACCACATAATTAATTACTGAGGCTTCCTATTATGGAAATAATTCTAAATAATTAATTTGAATTATTCTTACCATAATAAATTACAAATCATTCCACTATAAATTCATAATTGCACTCCTCTATTTATATTTTGAAATTCCCCATTAAACATTACATATACTAATCAATAAATTAAATTACTGACGAATTTAATTCAATGATCAATTTCCTTTAGAACACTGTTTAACTTATTTCATGTGTCGGATTCATAAATCCACTTGCAAGGCTTGATGCGATGAAGACTTATAAGCTTCTCAAAAAGACATATCATCAATCTTTATATCAAGACATGAATTTTGTCAACTAACTTATTATTTCACCAATATATATTATTATCATCCAATCTACCAGACATATTGACCCATCTTAGAATCTCACCTTTTAATAAATCAAAACGATAATTAACATCTACAAATCATAATAGTTATATCACGATTTAGAATATGTGTACATTTAATAGTTTAGAGAATATGTTTTTGTCAATCAGTCTAAAGCAACTATCTCTACTCGGTCCCGTTCAATACATACAAAATGCACTAGCACAAGAAGTTGGAACTATACCATTCCCATAATCAAGATAAACTACATATAATCTTGTGCTATAATTGTACCAATGACATGTCCAATTCCCATCTTAGATTGTGAACAAAAAACTTTATACTTATAAGAACCGATGATTTGATCATCTATGTATAAACCAAAACTCTATACACTAAATCATCTGCTATATAATTAAACATACAGCATAAACGAATATATGATCTAATAAAAATGAATAAATAATTATTCTATAATAAATACTATATCTAAATACATGGTTAATAGTATATATCCCAACATTCATATCACGACCCAGGGGTACCCCCTAGATGTAACAAGGCGTATAAGATACCGAGAGGCCTCATACAAGCCACTTAGCATATCATAACATAAAGTAGTAGAAAAGGAGCGGGAATTAAAACTTTTCAAATACAATCAAAGTCTTTTATAAAAGCAAGCGGAAGTCTAGCATGACATTGTATCAAACCATCTAAACATAAGAAATAGAAATCTTGGGACACAACCCATACAATAGTCTCAAAAATAAAGGAAAGACATAAAAGAGATAGGGTGATCCAATCCTCGAATACAATGAAGACTCACCAAAGCTCCACTTCACAATCCTCTAGGAACCTAGCCACAAGTGTGTGAATCGGGAACGTCAGACCCTACATTTGATAAGAATGTAGGCAAGAGTATGTGTTAGTACAATCAAGTACTAAATATGATTGCTAGCATAAGCAACATAAAAATAAGCATTAGTCAAGATAATACATAAGGCATAAGCATAATCAATATATATAAAGCATCATAATGAAAGAGGAATACTCCCTAAAGTAACCTCACTTAAGCTTAGCCAAGACATAGGTCATTCACCTCTTGTCAAGTTTACATCATGGAAGGCATATCTAGCAACACTCCACACAAGTCAATTTTATAACATAATCTCATTAATCATACTTACTTTTAAAGACATAAGGATTTGCCTCAATGCCTAGTTTATAAAGGCTAATAGGTATTCGCCTCTTGCCCTACTTACTTTTAGATTGTGGGTACTCGCCTCCACAACCTCATCATATGATGTGGGTACTCACCTCCACATTATTTCATAAGGAGCATGGGTACTCGCCTCCATGTCCATTCATCATAGTAAGAACGTGGGGACTCGCCTCTTGTTCAAGTCTAATGAGTAGGGGAATTGTCTTTTATCCTTTCATATGGAGGTCAAGGGTAATCGCCTCTAGCCTCATCATTCATTAAGCATTTTAGTCTAAATTCATTTTAGATGAGCAATCCTTTCAACCTAGAATCATTCATATGAGTAAACTTTTCACATTTATTCAATCATGCTTATCAATTCATTGTAGGAAGTATCTCTTCCAAATCATAGCATTTACAATCAACAATGCATAGTCTAGGCTTTAATCTCAAGCAATTAACATCATATTCATCATATATACTTCAATCTAGAGCAATTCTATTCATAATTCATCAATCCTATAAGGAGATATCTAACCCATAGAGCTTTCCTCACATAACATCAAACCCATTATATCAATATAGCCCTAAAATCATAGGATAGGCATGGGTAAATGTAATTTCATCCTAAATACATGCAATTCTATCAATTCAATCATAAACAATCATAATCCACTCAATTGGATCAACATTTATCATAACCCACAACAATGGAAGAAACCCTAATTAGAATTGGGAAATTCTTTATCAAATTATGGAATTCTAGGGGACTCAATGGGAGAAAGGATCCCATGGATGAAAACCCATCATACCTTGTTACAATGCCCACAAAAGCTTGAAGATTTGAGGACTTGACCTAGCTTCAATCTCCTTCTTCTTCTTTTACCTTCTAGAGAGAGAATAGTTGAGAAAGGATTTGGGTTTTCTTTTGTGATTTGAGAGAATGACTTAATTGGGTGATTTTGGAGGTTAAAAATACTTATATATGTGGTCTAGTTCTAGGCAAAACGACACCACTTCAATTTAATTAAAACTGGAAATGACTCTTAAGCCCCTAAAATTAACTGCCAGTGATGAACCACGGACCCCTGACCGACGACCCATCCTGGTTAGTCGTGGTCCATGGTCAGAGAATTTGGCCAATCCACGACACTCCCATCCACGGACCGTGGACCTACCCACGGGGCGTGGTCTTGGCCGTGGTTCACTGTCTTAGGCAATGCCTAGGGTGCCCTATCCACAGAGCTCACCCATGTGGTGTGGGTCTAACCAGAGGAGTGAATGGCCCACGTGGGTGGCATTTGGAAATGGTGAAAAATGGCTAGGCTTTCCTCTTTCGAATCCGGGGTGTTACATTACCTCCCCCTTGGGATCATTCGTCCTTGAATGAGATTCTAAGCACGTTTCCAAACGAAAAGACTCAAGACTAGCAGCCCATCATGCATGCAACTCATCTAAATGCACACAACTAAGGAGGAAACATCAACTCCAATCTCCACATACTCAATGCACCACAAGGGAGTAGGAACTACATCTAATAACCCAATATGCATGAAATTTTAACATTTTTAATGTTCAAGGAGGCACTATCATCTCCAACTCAAAACAATGCTCTACACAATCTCATGGAGCTCATATGTAATTCAATCTTCAAAAAGCATAATTTCTAAGGGGAATTCCCCACTCCAACTAAAATATGTTTAATAGCTCATATCATGAAGTCTATAAGACCTCATACTCAATACTCAACAACGTGAGGAAAATAATGCACAAAAGCCATTATCTTTCAAAACTTAAGCTTTTTCATGAACATGTAATTTCAAGGAAATCATGGAAACACATAAAACACACATGACTGCAAACATAAGCAAAACAAGAGGAACTCATTACCTCAAACTAGGATAGGAGGAAAACAATGAGGATACCGGGACATTATATCGGCTTCTGCCTCCCAAGTAGCATCCTCAACTAGATGGTTTCTCCATAACACCTTAATGGAAGCTACCTCTTTATTCCTCAATCTCTTGACTTGCCGATCCAAGATCTCAACCAGAACTTCTTCATAAAAAAGGCTCTCTTTCACTTCTAACCCTTCTAGGGGAATTATGGATGTCAGATCTCCAACACACTTTTTCAACATAGAGACATGGAAAATCGAATGCACCAATGCCAACTCATTTGGCAAATCAAGCTCATATGCAACCTTACTAACACGTCCTAAAATTTGATATAGGCCTACAAAATAGGGAATAAGTTTCCCTTTGTTCCCAAACCTCATTACACCCTTCATGGCTAAGATTTTCAAATAAACCCAATCATTAACCTCAAACTCAAGGTCTCTCCTTCTAACATCGACATAGGACTTTTGTCGGCTTTGGGCGGTTCTCAACCTTTCTCTAATGAGCCGTACTTTCTCCATAGCCTCATGAACTAATTCGGGTCCAATCAAAGCAATTTCACCCACTTCAAACCACCCTTTAAGAGATCTACACCTCCTACCATAAAGATCTTCAAAGGGGGCTATACCAATACTAGAATGGTAGTTATTATTATATGTGAACTCTATCAACGGTAAGTGATCTTTCCTACTTCCCTTGAAATCAATGACATATGCTCTCGACATATCCTCTAAAGTTTGGATCCTTCGCTTCGCTTGCTGATACGTCCAAACTTACACTCCAAATAATGTGGAGTGTAAACGGTTGTTGTCAATTTACAGAACTCAACTAGAGTTGAGGTCGATCCCACAGAGAATTTCTTTACAGATAAAGTTTCACTATCGCATTTACTCAATTGTCGTTACTATTTCCTAAATAATTAACAAGGAAAGTAAAATTGGGTTTAATTGAAAAGTATTCTATCAGCAAGTACTTCCAGTCAAAACTTAGTTACACGGTTCACAAAAGATCTCGTTGTAAGTTGATTCAACTAGTTTAAAGAAACCAGGTTTTGTGTTCACTATGACATCGATTATAACGCTCTTCCATAAATTGAGTGTCAAGTAAATCAATGTTTACATACTCTTTGCGACTTAAATAAATCTAACGCTTCTCAGCCTAATTAGATAATATTCACTCTAATTCTCTCGAACTTAAAGTGTTAATCCGACTTTAACTCCAATTCGTAAACTTAGTTTAGCTTTTTCCCAACTGATGCTTTTCTCTCGAACAAACACCAGATACAGGCCTGTCTAAAGCGTGCACTAAGTAGCCTAAAATGATAATGAAAGCTGTAAACTACAAATTGTAAACAAAGATTGCTTTTTTACTCATTTTACGGAATCACAACTAGAATATCATCATAGATCCCACACACCCAGCCGTGACTTTTAGCCACTCATGTTCTTATGCAGAGAATCAATAATAGATAATGAAAACATATTAAGAATCACTTACAAAAATAATCGGTAAATCAACAACCGCTTGATAATTTCAAGATTGAAATAAACAACATCCCACCGATGACAATAATTTTAATCCAAAATCTAAAATTCAAGTTTTCTTTTTTGTTCCTCATTGTGAAAATGTCTGATCGTGCCTAATGCCTCCCAAACACGACCTAAAGTAATTCCTAATAGAATGTTTAAAATGAGTCCTAATCAAGTTAGGACTGAGTTGTCGGGCCTTGTCACGGCCACTACCACGACCCGTCAAGGGATTCACGGACCGTGAAGCCTTCCATGGTCTTGCCTTGGATCTTCCCCAGAATAGGTCTTCAAACTTGGTCACTGGAAAATGTACCACGAGAGACACCACGGTTCGTAGTGAGTACCACGGCCCGTGAAGTCACCCGTGGTCTTCACTTTGTTTTCAAACTTTCTTTGAACTCTTTCTTGCTTTTATACTGGTTCAGCTTCATGGTAGGTACCACGGTTCATGGTAATAACAACGGCCCGTATAAACCTCCGTGATCTTCACTTGAATTCTTGCTCTTCATCTTCTCAAGGCCCAGTTCTGGCCCTCTTTCACGAGCTCAACCACGGATCGTAACAAAGTCAACGGTTCGTGAAGTTGGCCGTGAACTTCACTTGGGCCAACATCAGTTCTGCTTCTTTTTCTGTACAACCCAGATTCTGCCTACACATTTAACAAACCCATCAAATAATCCCAAAATATCACTTAATTCCAGTATTAGTTCATAGTTATTAAGCATCAAATGTGCCACAATTTTGTGGCACATCAACACCCTCAACTTAGAACCATTACTTGTCCTCAAGTGATGAGAAAACAAACAAATACATTCAGCCCTCAATTCATTTCCAGATTTATGACACTACGCAGCAACTATTTCAAGTATAATTTGTATCCCAAACCTCTGAATCTAACATGTAAGGATCAATACATGACATCTCATTACTCATAGTCAATCATGCTTATACCTGCGAATTATCAGCTCACGCAATCTACTTTCAAATGCAATCACTGTGTCCTCACACCAAAGAAGTCCCTCGCTCATATTGGTAGGGACTGAATACTACTCTCACTCTCTCAATGAACTTCTAACACTAACAACAAACTACCATAGGCTTGCCCTTACTTTCTACACTTTCTCTTTCAAACACCCGGAATAGGATCACTGTAGGACTTTATTTGCTTGTACATAGGCGTGGGGCTAGGGAATGGATATTTGGTTTCGTGAGTGACTAATTCCTTGGTTTCCCCAAAGTTTCGTTTTCACATACTCTTTTCTGAGTGATTTCTCTTTTTCTTTGTTTCATCCCGACCCAGTAGCTATCATTTTCTCTTCTTTTTTTTTTTTTTTTTTTTTACACATTCATCTCACTGGTTGAACCTTCTTTTTCCCTTTTTCTTTCTGTTTGGATTGCATTCACCCTCAACTTAGGCTTTTGGCCTGAGTTGTGATATCGTATTCCTTCGGAGAACCAATGATTTGATATATGTTGGGTAAGAACAAAGACTGATTTAAGGCTCAAATTGGGTTCAAGTGATAAGTTTTTCATTTGTTTTTTTTTTTAATTTTTTTTATTGGTTTAACAAAAATGGCCTACTGATCCTTTCCTATCCGGTTATTTTCAGATTCAAGCAAGACTACTTAGGCAAGTTCTAGTTTCTGCTCCTAGTGTTAGACATCAATCAAAACTTACTCACACACTACATAGGATTGCATTTTTTAGTTTCTTGGTTCACCAATTAATTGGTCAGATTAGCCACTTTCAACATATCAGTATCTAAGATGTCATCTAAAGATCCTAACAGTCAAACTCAGATTTAGGTCTTCAATATTTACAGAGTAGCTGTTGCACAACTCAATACATAAAACACCCACAACAGTAATACAAAGAGACAACCTCCATTTTTCTAACAGCTATGGCTGGCTGCTGACCACCCTCTCCCCAAATAAAAAGGACTTTGTCCTCAAAGTCAAGATAAAATAATCAAATACACAGGCTATGATGAGGGGTCATACCTGCGGCGCTCTAGACGCCGATCGTCGTATCAGCATTAGCACCCTTATCAATGGGTGCACTCTCATGTCTCGGTACATGATCAATGTGGTCCTCATTAGTCGAAGCAGGTTCACCACTACCAGAAGCTCCAACTAACGCTGCATCTCGCTGTTGCTGGTCAAGGGCTTTCTTCTCCCTAACTTCCCTCTTTGATGCTCTACGAGCTCTCTTTTCTTGCCTTCTTGCGTCTCTAGCGGAGTCAGTGGGGGTCTCCTCATCAAGTTCTCCAGCTCTGTGTTTTCTTTTGCCAGATTTACTTGTAGGGGGTGCACCCCAAAGATCATCGAGTGTTTGAGTGGAGGGTGAATGACTTAACATTTGCATCAACGACTCTGGCATGACCGGAGTGGGCACCTGTGCTGGCTTTTCAGCCAGCTTAGCAATTTGAGTGCGCATTTCTACCAACTGGGTTCTGAACTCTTCAGTATCTGCTGAACTGGTACCTTGGAAGCGATCCTGAACAAGGTTCTCTAAACCATCCACTCTGTTCTTTAAGACTGATAGCTCCGTGCTCATCTCATCTTTGATCTCTTTTTTCGCAGCTAATACCTTTGTCTCTATCAGCTGGGGCATCCGGAGCACAATTTGGTCTACCAATGTCCTGGTCTGGCGCTGATCTGCAACCAATTTCTCAAGAAAAAGCATAAGGATAGTGATAAAGGTACCTGGAGTCTGGGAGGCTGAAGCTGGAGGTGGTGGTGGGGTAGTAGATTACGGGCCGTGAGACTTCTCGTGGAAGATATCACGGTCCGTGGATCTGTTCGTGACATTACCCTGGTAAAGAAACTTACTTGATGCAGACGACGGACCGTGAAGTTGCCCGTAAAAGAAATCACGGTCCGTGAAACTATCCGTGATGTTGACTTGGAACTGAGATTCTCAGCTGAGGTTCACGAGAGGTTAGACGGCTCGTACAATACATGACGGACCGTGAACCCCTCCGTGCACCCCCTTTATGTAATTTCTAGTAGCTTCCAAATTTAGTCCTCACTTTGACGAATCGTGATAGTTCCCGTGAAAAGCTCTACGGTTCGTGGTCCTGACTGTGACGTTCAGTCTGCACCAATTTCTGCATTTTCCCCCTTATTCTCTCCTGCACACCTCAGCACACAATGACTCTATAAAAATAAAGAAAAATAAGAAAAATGAGAATATACCTAATATAATTACATATTGGGTTGCCTCACAAGCATCGCACAATTTAACGTCGCGGCGCGACGCAGGTTACTTGATTACTTAGACTTCATCAAGTTTACATTCCTCCACAATTTTCACATCCTCAGGAGCACCCAAATATGCCTTGATTCGCTGACCATTAGCTTTGAATCTCTCGCCTTTCTCATTTTCCAATTCAATAGCACCAGATTGAAAAACCTGTGTGACTTTAAAGGGTCCAGACCATTTAGACTTCAATTTTCTTGGAAACAGACGCCGTCTGGAGTTGAAAAGTAACACCAAGTCACCAGGAGTAAAGCTCCTTTTCTCAATATGCTTGTCATGATATAGCTTCATCCTCTCCTTATATAGTGCAACCCTCTCATAGGCCCTCAGACGGAACTCATCCATCTCATTGATCTGATCTAGCCTCAAGTTTGCGGTTTCACTCCAATTTAGATTCAGCTTCTTCAACGCCCAGAGTGCTCTATGCTCAAGCTCAACTGGTAGATGACACGCCTTTCCAAACACCAATTGATATGGAGACATACCAATAGGTGTCTTGAAAGCTGTCCGATATGCCCATAGGGCATCATCTAGCTTTCGTGCCCAATCTGTCCTGTTGGCATTCAGTGTCTTTGCCAATATTGTTTTAATTTCCCTGTTGGAAACTTCCACTTGACCACTCGTCTGTGGGTGATAAGGTGTTGCCACCTTGTGCTGTTTTACTCCATACTTGGTCAGAAGTGCACTAAAGACTTTGTTGCAGAAGTGAGACCCATTGTCACTGATAATGGCTTTGGGTGTTCCAAACCTTGAGAAGATGTTCTTTTTCAAGAACCTAGTGACACTCTTTCCATCATTCTCAGGTAATGCAACAGCTTCAACCCATTTGGACACATAGTCCACAGCCACCAGTATATATTTCTTCCCATATGAACTCACAAAAGGACCCATGAAGTCAATACCCCACACATCAAACAATTCCACCTTCAGAATAGGTGTCATGGGTAACTTATGGCGCCTAGAGATGGCTCCTTGCCGCTGGCACACATCACAACTCCTTACTATATCCACTGCATCTTGATGAATTGTAGGCAAGTAATACCCACACTGAAGTATCTTATGAGCTGTTCGAGCACCACCACGATGACCACCAACTGGAGATGAGTGACAGGCCTCCATGATATGCAACTTTTCGGCTTCCGAAACACATCGCCTAATTATATTGTCAGCACACACCCTGTACAGATATGGTTTATCCCAAAAGTACTTGTCTACATCATGCAGGAACCTTTTCCTTTGCTGATATGTTAGTCCCTCGGGCATTAAGTCACTGACCATAAATTTAGCATAGTCAGTAAACCAAGGAATAAGGTCAAGAGTAGCAGCTAATACCTGCTCATCCGGGAATGTGTCATCTATCTTGAGCTCAAGGTCTTCCTTCTTTGCAGCTTCCAACCTAGACATGTGATCAGCTACCTGGTTCTCACAACCTCTCCTGTCTTTCACTTCGAAGTCAAAATCTTGAAGAAGCAATACCTATCTGATCAGCCTAGGCTTGACATCTTTCTTTGCCATGAGATATCTCAAAGTAGCATGGTCTGTGTGAATTATCACTTTAGTGCCCAGAAGATAAGCTCTGAACTTTTCAAAAGCATACACTACAACCAATATTTCCTGTTCATTGACTGTGTAGTTTCGTTGTGCCCCATTTAGTGACTTACTAGCATAGTAAATTGGATGGAGCATCCTGTTGCGCTTTTGTCCCAACACAACACCTAATGCAGTCCCACTAGCATCACACATCACCTCAAATGGCTCCGCCCAGTCTGGGCCAATAATCACTGGTGATGAAATCTGTTTCTCTTTTAGGCACTCAAAATCTTTAAGGCATGTCTCATCGAAGACAAATTTCACCTCTTTCTCTAAAAGCTTGCACATGAGGTGTGCAATTTTTGAGAAGTCTTTTATGAAACGCCTATAGAATCCAGAGTGTCCTAGGAAGCTTCGAACACCCTTCACACAGATTGGCGGAGGTAATTTTTCAATCACCTCAATCTTAGCCTTGTCGACCTCAATTCCTTTCTGTGACACCTTGTATCCAAGGACTATGCCCTCTTTTACCATGAAGTGGCACTTCTCCCAATTTAGCACTAAGTTGGATTCCTCATATCTCTGTAAAGCCCTACTAAGATTCAACAAACAGTCATCAAAAGTATCGCCTACTACAGAGAAGTCATCCATAAATACCTCTAGAGTGTCCTCAACCATGTCTGAAAAGATGGATATCATACACCTTTGAAATGTGGCTGGTGCATTACACAGTCCAAATGGCATGCGTTTAAACGCAAAGGTGCCATAAGGACATGTGAAGGTGGTCTTTTCCTGATCTTCAGGTGCAATTGATATCTGGTTGTAGCCAGAATATCCATCTAAGAAACAGTACCATCATTTACCTACCAACTTGTCAAGCATCTGGTCCATGAAAGGCATGGGGAAATGATCCCTCAAAGTCCACTTGTTCAGCTTCCTGTAATCCATGCACACTCGCCATCCAGTGACCGGTCTCTGCGGGACTAATTCATTCTTGGAATTCGCTACCACAGTTATGCCTTCCTTTTTAGGCACACATTGCACTGGACTGACCTAGTGGCTATCAGAAATATGGTAGACCACCCCAGCATCTAACCATTTGATTATTTCTTTCTTAACCACCTCTTGCATAGGTAGGTTCAACCTCCGTTGGTGTTCAATATTCGAGCTGCAGTCTTCCTCAAGCTGAATCTTATGCGTGCAAATACCTGGAGGTATCCCAATTATATCAGCAATGGTCCATCCAATGGCTCTTTTATATCTTTTTAGCACCTTAATCACCTCTTGTACCTGCTCTTCATTCAAATCTTCAGCCAATATCACAGGTAAAGTGTTATTAGTACCCAAGAATACATACCTGAGGTGATTGGGTAACTATTTCAACTCTAACACTAGTGGCTCCTCAATGGATGGTTTCGCTGGAGGACTTGGCCTGTTTTTCAAGTCCAAGTCCAATTTCTTTGGCGCATATGAATGTGCTCCCATACCCTGCAAGGTATTCACGGTCTTTACATAGTCAGACCGAAAATCCACATCAAAGTTCATCAGTACTGCTGCTAATGTTTCAACAACCATTCTCTCTTCTATAGGTACCCTCATGTCTTCATCAATGACCATATCTATTGCAGATATCACATTCATATCTCGTGGCTGTTTCATTGACCTGCAAATGTTGAACCTTACCTCATCTGTGTTGAGTTTGAACTTCAACTCTCCTCTCTCAACATCCACTAAAGCTCTTCCTGTGGCCAAAAGGGTCTTCCCAAGATTATAGGAACCTCAAAATCTACTTCGCAATCCAGAATCACAAAATCAGCTGGAAAGATGAAAGTGTCCACCTTTACCAGTACATCACACAGGATTCCCACTAGCCTCTTTACTGACCTATCAGCCATCATCAACCTTATTGATGTAGGTTTTGGTACACCCAAACCTAACTTTTTATAAATGGCTAAAGGCATCAGATTTATGCTAGCTCCCAGATCACATAAAGCTTTTGCAAACTTGATTGACCCAATAGTGCATGGCATTGTAAATGCACCTGGATCCTCTTTTTTCTGCACCAAAGATCTGGTAGCAATGGCACTACAATGATGAACATCGTTAGAGAAATCATGACTTACAGCTCTTTTCTTGGTGACCAAGTCTTTCATGAACTTGGCATATCCTGGCATCTACTCTAGGGCTTCAACCAATGGAATGTTTACTGAAAGTTGTTTCAGCATGGTGATGAATTTTGTAAACTTTCCATCTTCAACTTTCCTTTTTAGCCTTTGAGGGAAAGGAGGAGGTGGCCTGGGAATCTGCTGTAAGGGTAGGTGTTCCTGAACCTCTTTCTTTTTTCCTTTCCAATGTTGTGCTTTAGGTTGAGATTGTTGAGCCTCTCTCCGATCATCTACCTGTATATTCTCATCTTCCTCTCTGCTAGCTTGCTCCAAGACCTATTCATACTTGGTACCTACAGAAATAGGGTCAGAAAGAACTTTACCACTCCTGGTGGCGATGGCCATGCAGTGTCCTTCCTTCTTGGTATTTTGAATGGTATCACTTGGTAGTGATCCGTTCTTTCTCTGATTCATTGAGGTTGAGAGTTACCTCAACTGCTGCTCTATTTGTTTAATGGAGGTGGTGTGAGAGTCCACCAACTGACTCATTCTCAAGAAGTCACCTCCCATTTCTTTCACCCCTGCATCGGTTGACTCAACCTTCTGAAGTACCTTTGCCATCATGTCCTCCAGCTTGGACCCGTTAGAACTACCACTCACCCGATCTCTATTACCTAGAGGTATATATACACCACTACGGTCATTCCTATACCCCTCTCTGTTTTGCCAGTTTCCTTGATCTCTATTTGTTGGCCTTTCATACTGACCATCCCTACATAGCTCTGACCTGCATTTCCAGAATTGTAACCCTGATTTCCAGAGTTATAATTCCGGAAACCTCCTTGATTTCCCAAATAGTTAGCTTCCTTATCAATGTCAAGATCCTGATCTTCATACCTGTGTTGCTGTCCCACAACATTCACCTTTTCAGACTTGGCAACAATGTGCTTTCTGAGCAAGTCTATTTGAGTCCTCATATGTGCCATGTCTTGGTCCCTTTCTTCTTCTCTCTTCCTTTGTTCAGCTGAAAGCTCAAATGTATACCCGAGCTCTCCTACCTCTGCATCTCTAGTGTACCATGCTATGTTGTTCTTTGAGACCTCATCTAATAGCTGCATACTTTCTGCAAATGGCTTCCTCATAAATGAGCCTCCACAAACTGCATCAACAACAGGTTTAGTAATATAATTCAGAGACCTATAAAAGGCCTGTTTAAGATGCCTTTCGGTAAGATCATGGTTGGGGCATTTCTTTAACTTTTGGCTGAATATCCACCAAGTATCATGCATGGCTTCTCCTGGTAGTTGCTTGTGTGTACTAATCTTGTCCTTCATCTGCAACTCTTTTGATTCTGGGAAAAATCGTTCCAGGAAAGCTTCCTTCAACTCATTCCAAGTTCTGATGGAGTCATCTGGCATCTCATTCAACCAGTTAGTCGCCTCTCGAGTAAGAAACAATGGAAACAACCTCAATCTCATCGTTGTTTGGTTTACCCTAGGAATCTCTTGTGACTTACAAATAGCCACAAAGTTCATCAAGTGCTGATTTGCATCATCACCAGCTGGACCCCTAAACATACCCTTAAGGTTCAACAATTGAATCATAGTGCTGGTGATTGTGAACTTAACACATGGAGGTAGTGCAGGTAACACTATAGCTCCAGTGGCTCCAGCTCCATCCAAATCTGCATCATCTTCATCATACATCATGTGCGCTGGATGCTGAGCTCTACCCCTTGGAGCAATTAGTTGGCGCTGGGGAGGGATTAATCCATCTACTCCTTTATTCTCATCTACCACCCTAGGTTGGTTGTTACCGCCGTTTTGCTGAACACCTCTTGCGGCGGCTTCAACTTCTAGTCCCAACCTTTGTCTTTGGTCCTCCAATTCTTGTGCATTCACCATTTTTCGAAGAGACTTTTCGAGTTCTGAGTCGTAAGGGATCAATGGAACTCCTTTACTCCTGGTACTTGGCATACATAGTAGCACTCACCTGAAAGAGACATAAACACAGAACAAAACATAAAATTAGGAAATATAACTACAAATTGAATAAAAGCTAGTAAAATACTTCTGAATTGAAATTCCCCGGCAGCGACGCCAAAATTTGATACGTCCAAACTTACACTTGAAATAATTTGGAGCGTAAACGGTTGTTGTCAATTTACAGAACTGAACTACAGTTGAGGTCGATCCCATAGAGAATTTCTTTACAGAGAAAGTTTCACTATCGCATTTACTTAATTGTTATTACTATTTCCTAAACAATTAACAAGGAAAGTAAAATTGGGTTTAATTGAAAAGTATTCTATCAGCAAGTACTTCTAGTTAAAACTTAGTTACACGGTTCACAAAAGGTCTCGTTGTAAGTTGATTCAATCAGTTTAAAGAAACCAAGTTTTATGTTCACTATGACATCGATTATAACACTCTTCCGTAAATTGAGTGTCAAGTAAATCAATGTTTACATACTCTTTGCGACTTAAATAAATCTAACACTTCTCAGCCTAATTAGATAATATTCACTCTAATTCTCTCGAACTTAAAATGTTAATCCGACTTTAACTCTAATTCGTAAACTTAGTTTAGCTTTTTCCCAAATGCTTTTCTCTCGAACAAACACCAGATACAGGTCTGTCTAAAGCATGCACTCAATAGCCTAAAATGATAATGAAATCTGTAAACTACAAGTTGTAAACAAATATTGCCTTTTTACTTATTTTACGGAATCGCAGCTAGAATATCATCATAGATCCCACACACCCAGTCGTGACTTTTAGCCACTCATGTTCTTATGCAGAGAATCAATAATAGATAATGAAAACATATTAAGAATCACTTACAAAAATAATCGGTAAATCAACAACCGCTTGATAATATCAAGATCAAAATGAACAACGTCCCACCGATGACAATAATTTTAATCCAAAATCTAAAATTCAAGTTTTCTTTTCTGTTCCTCGTTGTGAAAATGTCCGATCGTGCCTAATGCCTCCCAAACACGACCTAAAGTAATTCCTAATAGAATGTTTAAAATGAGTCCTAGTCAAGTGATGACTGAGTTGTCGGGCCTTGTCACGACCATTACCACGACCTGTCAAGGGATTCACGGATTGTGAAGCCCTCCGTGGTCTTGCCTTGGATCTTCCCCAGAGTAGGTCTTCAAACTTGGTCACTGGAAAATGTACCACGAGAGACACCACGGTCCGTAGTGAGTACCATGACCCGTGAAGTACCCATGGTCTTCACTTTGTTTTCAAGCTTTCTTTGAACTCTTTCTTGCTTTTATACTGGTTCAGCTTCACGGTAGGTACCACGGTTCGTGGTAATAACAACGACCCGTATAAACCTCCGTGATCTTCACTTGAATTCTTGCTCTTCATCTTCTTAAGGCCCAGTTCTGGCCCTCTTTCACGAGCTCAACCACGGATCGTAACAAAGTTAACGGTTCGTGAAGTTGGCCGTGAACTTCACTTGGGCCAACATCAGTTCTGCTTCTTTTTCTGTACAACCCAGATTCTGCCTACACATTTAACAAACCTATCAAATAATCCCAAAATATCACTTAATTCCAGTATTAGTTCATAGTTATTAAGCATCAAATGTGCCACGATTTCGTGGCATATCATTTACCCATCGATTTGTGGGTGAAAAGTTGTTTTCAGCTTAACCTTAGTACCAAGACTTGATGAGTCCACAAATTAGACTTATTTAGGGCTATATTTTAATAGAATTAGTGCCCTCAAATGCATATTTTATCTCAATATCTGATGAAAACCCTTAAGTTTCAGGTATTTGGAGTTTGAGGGAAAGCATGGACACTACTTAGCAAAAAGGTACAAAGGCAGCTGAAAACTACAAAGAAATGAATATCTGTGGATCGCCGAACCCATTCGGCGAATCACCAAAAGATCTTAGTCTCTCCTTTTGTTCCAGTGTGCTGAGCCATGAAGTAAAGGATCAAATTGGCGATGAAAAAGAGCAGTTGGCGTGTCGCCGAGCAGTTCAGTGAAGTAGTACTATGTTACCCAATGATCCAAAACACGATGATGCTAAAGGCTAACGCAAGACGGCGATAAACTACACCAAAGGGTGAATCGCCGAGTTGATCGGCGATTCTGACTAATGTCACCAAATGATCTGCTGCAACACAAATTTTTGAAAATTATAAATACTCGTTGAGAGTTGTAGCTTAGTATTAGATTTTTAGTGTGAAACAATTATTATAATTTTCATATAGAATAGTACTTTTTATTTTCGCTATAAGTTTGGAGAGGGTTTTGAAGAACTTGAAGATTCAATGGGTTTTATCTCCAAGAATTTGGGTTTGGGTCTCTTGGATTCTTCACTCTTTCCTTGTTTTAAGACATAAATCTTCATACCCATTTAAATGCAAACTCATATTGGTATAAATTTCTATCTCTTATACATGTGTGGCTAAAACCCCCAATTCTTGGGGTTTGATTTAGCGAATATCGGTTAAGATAATTGTTGGGTCTTGCTTGCTGATAGTTTAATCGTAGTTTAATTGTGATTTCATTTAGTAGTTGTGGATGAATTTAATGAATTTGTAGTTGCAAATACAAGTTTATTTATATGTTTTCAGCTTGCTCGAGAGAGAGGTCGTAAAACTAAAACTACTAAATTGATGGCCAGTGCGAGTGGGACGACATGAGGTTCAACTCGAGAGAGTGAATCCTAGTCCCATGTCCACACACTCAACTCGAGAGAGTGAGTGGGTTAAGGTGTAGGCTAGTCTTCATGCGTTAAGTGGGTGTCCGAGAGGAAATCGCTTGAAACGGGGTAAGTTCCTCGAGAGAGAGCTTATCCCCCTTAAAGCTTAGCCTAGTCACAATTATTCTATGAATCTTCTATCGCAAGCATGTACCCAATAATCTAGCTTAGCTCATATTCCCATCACATCCCAAGGATCCCCTCTCATTACTTAGAGATCTTTGTTTATTTTGATGTTTTACTCAGTAGTGACAAAACCCCATTGTTAATTGACACCTTTGTGTCCCCCTTTAATTTACAATATTTTTAATTGTTAATGTTTTTAGCTACGACTAGTTAGAACTAAATTTTATTTTTCTATTTATTCTCAAAACTACTCTCTTGGGAACGATCCCAACCCTTGGTTGGGTTACTAAACTATTGTACGATCGTAAACACTTGCATCGGAAGTTGTGTCTTGATTACGCAAACATCAAAATGATGCCGCTGCCGGGGAGTGGTGTTATTTGGGAATTCTTAGTTAAGTAAATTTTTTTATTCTTCTTAGTTTTAGCTTTACTAATCTAAATTGTAGTTTTGTTTTGCTTTTTTGGAATATCAAAGCAGGGAAATAAGAATGGATGATCATTATAGGTACCACACGGATCACCCCCTCCTGAAACCACTAAACCTTAGGGACAACCTCCTGACATTCAAACAAATAGGGGATGAGACAATTTAGGAAATGTGGCTGAAGTTCCTAATAATGCTACAGCCGTCCCCATCTCATGGGATGACCGACAAGGAGCTACTGGAGTGCTTCTATAGACGATCAAGTTTGCGCAGGGGGTATGCTACACCAGCCCTACGAAGTCGTCGCAAAAATCCTTGGTGGTATGGCTAAAACCAACAAGGAAACCAAAAGTAAGCAAGAGTGGGATGCACCAGTTACTCAGATGGATGTTCTATCCAAACGAGTCATGGAGTTGGAAGTACAAGCCATGGAAAAGGAAAAACACTTCTTCCTTCGCGAATGTAAACACAAGAAGAAGCATGGGGGCGTGCAGAATGATGAAGCCCTTTAACTTATTCAACAACAACTTAAAGAACAAGACAAGAAGTTGAATGAGATAAATGACAACATTGAAATACTGAATGAAACGTCTACCTCAAACTCCATGACTATTCAGCTACAGGATGCTCAAATTACCCACTTGATGACAGGTCGCTATCCACCATTCACCGAGGACTCGCCTAACTACATCATGGCTGACTCCGAGGATGAAGAATAGTTATTGACTTGCGTTGTGCCGTGACGTTAACTAAGGCGTTGTTTGGGAGGCAACCCAAAACCCCTTATTATTTTTATATTTACGTATTTGTAAAATAATGGTGTGTTGTTGGTATAGGTTAAAGTGTGAGAAGTGCTCGAAAAGTGTAGATTAGCGAGCAATAGATCCAGTCGGTGAGTCGCTGAAAGGGTCGGCGAATCCGATCTTATCCGTCGTTTGACTCAAGACATTGTCAACATTGGAGTCTGTAAAACTCGACAAGCTTGTGAAATTATTGGCGCATCGCCAACTCTGTTGGCGATCTCGATGGAGACCGCTGTTTGAACTCCCAAGCTTACTGGAAAGTTCTGTAAAAATCGGTGAAACAAGTGATTGCTCGGCGACATGCCGAATGACTCGACGATCATGACTGATATTTCCGCGTGTGCAGGAATTGGATAGCGTTTGAAGTAAAATTGAAGTAGGGTGGCTGTGAAGCATTCGAGAAAGTGGGTTGAAAATAGGCGTGTTGGGTTGCTTAGCGATGCTGTGTAGAGCTCGTTGAACCACTCAACGGCTTGCTTAACGTTCCCACCTCGCCTTCTTTTTAGCGCTAAAATTGTGGAAGGTCTACAACCCGAAGCAACAGATATAACTACACCCAAAGTCGCAAAAAAAACCATGCCGCCCTGAAAGATGGAGTAACTACACAGCCAGGATCACTTCTTTACCTCCCTCTTTTCTTACTTATTTTTATTTTTGGATACTTTTATGCGCATTTGAGGACAAATACTTTTATTTATGGTTGGGTGAGGCCCACTATACCTTTGTGTGCTATTTGATAATCGTGTTTTGTTTAAATATTTTGGTTGTGATCTATATTGTTGTGTTAACACTGCTTTCTGTGGATGTTTGAGCTTATGGATCCTTTTATTTTAAATTGTAAAAATTACAAAAATGATTTTGACCCGTCCGAAAATTTTTGCCACCTCTCGTGTGTTGAATGTGGCTGTTCTTTTGCAAAATTTAAGTCTCGGTTTCGATCAATACCTATGACTTGAATAGTGCTTACAGTCGAACGAACATGAATACGCGGCTATGATGAGGCTAAATGAAGTTGCATAGACAATATGTGAACTCTTTGCAACTCGTTGTGATTAGCCATTTATCAAACCGATTCTCTTGTGATGATCATTGAACACTAGCGAAAGTGTGGAGTCTTGTTTGACTATAGTGTCAATGCCTAGTGTGATGATCTTACTTTGAACCATGCATGATAGATCCTAGAATTTGCCTCGTTGGTCCGGTCAACTAAGTGATGCTATCTCTTGATATGATCTTAGGCAACTTCTAAGAGTGTGAGCCAATTTGACATATACCTCTTTTGTGACCTACTCTGTGAGTGTGTGAACCTCTCTTGAACACCCCTTAAGCCTTACCTTTCTTTGGAATAAACTTGATGCAAACGTAACCTTTCTTTATCCATTACTCATAATCTTCATGAAGTTGTGGGTAGTTGAGTAGCCAACTTAGGCCAAAAGCCTAAGTTGGGGGTGTGGTGAAAAGAAAAGGCAAATCAAGAAGTGCAAGAAAGTCCCTCTTACCCATGGTTTTGAGAAATATGAAACCCCTCTATATATAAAAAAAAGAAAAAGGAGAGAAAAGAAAAAGAAAAAGAAGGAAAAAGAATTGGAATAAAGTTGTGAAAACATGAAGAAAATGGGGTTTCCAAAAATCCATGGGAAGTGAATAATAGGATGACTTATGAGCACTAAAGAAAATGATGAAAGAAGACTTGTGTGTACCACATTTCATGAGGATGAAAGTCACTGAGCCTAAATGACCATACCTTTGCACTCATCCCCATTACAAGCCTTGGAAAGACCTTTTTGATCTTGAGTGAGCTGAAACAAATGCTGATCGAAAAATATGGGTAAACCTATGGGTGAAAGCATGCATTGTGTTCTTCCTTGTGAGAGTGAGCATTGCATTTGATTCCGGAACTCTAAATGATTAAACCTTTGTGTGCGAAATTGGAATCATTCCTTGTGTGAGGGCATTTGAACACTTTGGTTAAGCTTGAACTTGCATTTGAAGCAAGTATTGTGAGCATGAGATTCTTTGATATTGGTGAGTCACAACTTAAATCTTTGAGTGCACATTTGATCTTTGCATAAGTAACTTGAGTCTTGTTGTGTGCATTCATGATTGAGTGTTGTGTAACATTATTCGAGACCTCCTTTTTGAACGACTGAACTTGAGTTTGCTTGAGGACAAGCAAAACTTTAAGTAGGGGGTGTTGATGAGTCCACAAATTGGACTCATTTAGGGCTATATTTTGATAGAATTAGTGTCCTCAAAGCATATTTTGTCTCAATATCTGATGAGAACCCTTAAGTTTCAGGTATTTGGAGTTTAAGGGAAAGCATGGACACTACTTAGCAAAAAGGAACAAAGGCAGCTGAAAAGAATAAAGAAATGAAGATCTGCGGATCGCATTTGGCGAATCGTCAAAAGATCATAGTCTCGCCTTTTGTTCCAGTGTACTGAGCCCTGAAGGAAAGGATCAAATAGGCGGTGAAAAGGAGCAGTCGGCGTGTCGTCGGGTAGTTCCGCGAAGCAGTACTATGTCGCTCAATGATCCAAAACATGATGATGCTGAAGGCTAATGCAAGATGGTGATGAACTACACCAAAGGGTGAATCGCCGAGTTGATCAGCGATTCTGACTAATGTCGCCGAATGATCCGCTGCAGCACAGATTTTTGAAAACTATAAATACTCGTTGAGAGTTGTAGCTTAGTATAAGATTTTTAGTGTGGAACAATTATTATAATTTTCATATATAATAGTACTTTTTATTTTTGCTCTAATTTTGGAGAGGGTTTTGAAGAACTTGAAGATTCAAAGGGTTTCATCTCTAAGAATTTAGGTTTGGGTCTCTTGGATTCTTCACTCTTTGCTTTTTTTAAGACTTAAATCTTCATACCCATTTGAATGCAAACTCATATTGGTATAAATTTCTATCTCTTATACATGTGTGGCTAAAACCCTCAATTCTTGGGGTGTGATTTAGAGAATATGGGTTAAGACAATTGTTGGGTCTTGCTTGCTGATAGTTTAATCGTAGTTTAATTATGATTTTGTTTAGTAGTTGTGGATGAATTTAATGAATTTGTAGTTGCAAATACAAGTTTATTTATATGTTTTCAGCTTGCTCGAGAGAGAGGTTATAAAACTAAAACTACTAAATTGATGGCCAGTGCGAGTGGGTCGACATGAAGTTCAACTTGATAGAGTGAACCCTAGTCCCATGTCCACACACTCAGCTCGAGAGAGTGGGTGGGTTAAGGCGTAGACTGGTTTTCATGCGGCAAGTGGTTGTCCGAGAGGATCCCGCTTGAAACGGGGTAAGTTGCTCAAGAGAGAGCTTATCCCTCTTAAAGCTTAGCCTAGTCACAATTATTCCATGAATCTTCTATTGAAAACATATACCCAATAATCTAGTTTAACCCCTATTCCCGTCACATACCAAGGATCCCCTCTCATTACTTAGAAATCTTTATTTATTTTGCTGTTTTTACTCACTAGTGACAAAACCCCATTGTTAATTGACACCTTTGTGTCCCCCTTTAATTTACAATGTTTTTAATTGTTAATGTTTTTAGCTACGACTAGTTAGAACTAAAATTTATTTTTCTATCAATTCTCAAAACCACTCTCTTGGGAACGATCCCAACCCTTGGTTGGGTTACTAAACTATTGTACGATCGTAAACACTTGCATCGGAAGTTGTGTCTTGATTACGCAAACATCAAGACCCTTTTGGAAGGATTTTCAAAACTGAGAAGTAAACAGAGTACCTCTATCGGAGATAATGGAAAAGGGCACACCATGTAATATTACCATTTTTGTCAAATACAACTTGGCATAATCTTATGCTGAATAAGAAGCCTTGACAGAAAGGAAATGTGCCGTTTTTGTCATCCGATCTACAATTACCCAAATAAAGTCATGTTGGCGCCCGGTGCGAGGCAAACCAACTATAAAGTCCATATTTACATCTTCCCACTTCCAAGCGGGAATGCCAATATCTTGAGCTAAACCTCCCAGTTTTTGATGCTCAACGTCTACTTGTTGACTATTTGGACATTTAGCCACAAATACCGCGATATCCTTCTTTATCCCATTCCACCAATAGACTTCCCGTAAATCACGGTACATCTCGGTGGCTTCCGGGTGAATGGAATAACGCGAACTATGGGCTTCTGCCAAAATATGTTCCTATAGCTCATTAACATTTGGAACACATAGTTGACCTTGGTATCTAAGTACCCTATCTCCCCCTTGGGAGAAAGCCTCAACGGACTTCTTGAGTACTGCTTCCTTCAATTCCACCAAAATCGGATCAAGACATTGTTTAGTTTCACATCATTTACAAAAGATGATTCAGAGCCATTATGGACCATGACACCACCTTTGTCGGAATCTACCAATCGAACACCCGATTGGGCCAACCTATGGACTTCTCGGGCCGAATTTTCTATCATCAGCTGTATGTGCATCACTACCCATCGACAACCTACTAAGAGCATCCGCTACTACATCCGCTTTTCCAGGGTGATAAATAATACTCATATCATAGTCCTTCAATAATTCCAACCACCTTCTTTGGTGAAGATTTAGATCTTTTTGGGTAAACACATATTGTTAACTCTTATGGTCGGTGAAAACATCGACATGGACCCCATACAAATAATACCTCCAAATCTTTAAGGAAAAGACCACTGCCACTAATTCAAGGTCATGGGTAGGATAGTTCTTATCATGAACTTTTAGTTGCCTCGAAGCATAGGCAATCACTTTACCATTTTGCATCAGAACACATCCCAATCCCACTCTAGAGGCGTCACAATATACCACCAAGTAATTTGTACCTTTCAGTAAGGTCAAAACCGAAGTGGAAGTAAGTCTATCTTTCAATTCTTGGAAACTTTTCTCACATGCATCCTACCATATAAACTTGGCCTTCTTTTGAGTCAAAGCCGTCAGAGGAGAAGCAATTGAGGAAAACCCCTCAATAAACCTTCTATAATAACTAGCCAAGCCCAAGAAGCTTCTAATATATGTCGGTGATAGAGGTCTAGGCCAACTCTCGACCGCATCCGTCTTAATCGGATCCACCTCAATACCCTTGCTTGAAACAATATGGCTTAAGAAAGCCACTGACCTTAACCAAAATTCACATTTACTAAACTTTGCATAGAGTTGTTGGTCCTTGAGAATTTGCAAAACAATCCTCAAATGATCAATATGCTCATTCTCACTTCTTGAATATAACATAATATCATCGATAAACACAATCACGAACATATCAAGGTATTGTCTAAACACCCTATTCATCAAGTCCATGAACGCCGCCGAGGCTTTAGTCAACCCAAAAGACATAACCAAGAACTCATAATGACCATATCGGGTTCTAAAAGCCATTTTCAGAATATCTTCCTCTTTCAACCTCAATAGGTGATAACCCGATCAGAGATCAATTTTAAAGAAATAACCTGCCCCTTAGAGTTGATCAAATAAGTCATCTATTCTCGGAAGAGGATACTTGTTCATTATGGTCACTTTGTTCAATTGGCAGTAATCAATACACATACGGAGTGAACCATCTTTCTTTCTTAACCAACAACACCGGAGCACCCCATGGAGAGATACTCGATTGAATGAAACCTTTATCCAATAAGTCCTTTAACTGTTCCTTCAACTCCTTAAGTTCTATTGGAGCCATTCTATATGGAGGAATAGAGATAGGTTGGGTATCGGGGAGAAGATCAATCGCAAAGTCTATTTTCCTTTCGGGAGGAACACCGGGTAAATCATATGGAAAAACTTCTAGAAACTCTTTTACAATAGGAACCGACTCAAGAGTAGGAGTTTCGGACTCCACATCCCTCACCCTCACAAAATGGTAGACTCAACCCTTCGAAATCATTTTCCTAGCTTTTAGGTAAGAAACAAATTGACCTCTAGGCATAGAATTTCCTCCCTTCCACTCAAGGATAGTCTCATTTGGGAATTGAAATTTGACCACTCTAGTCCTACAATCAATAGAGGCATAGCAAGAATGCAACCAATCCATACCCAAGATGACATCGAAGTCAATCATATTGAGTTCCACCAAATCTATTATAGTGGATCAATAGGATAAGGAAACGGGACACCTCCTATAGACTCTTTTAGCCACCACAGAATCACCAATGGGGGTAGAAATAGAAAAAGGTTTTAATAACACTTCGGGGAGCACATCAAACCTCATAGCTATAAAAGGAGTCACAAATGACAAAGTCGCACCCGGATCAAGTAAAGCATACACATATATAAGGAAAAATTTTAACATACCAGTCACAACATTCGGGGAACTCTCCTGGTCACCTCTAGTTTGGAGAGCGTAGAAACGGTTTTGCTTAGGAGCATTTCCACTTGAGACACTTGGTCTGGATGAAGGGTAGGGTTGAGCCCTACGACGAGTGACTCCATCATTTTTAGTAACCAAAGGGAAATTCCTTATTTTATTATCCATTTTACCACACCTCAAACAAGCATTAGAATCTTGGCCACGGAGGAGCATTTGTAGAATCTTGCCCGGAGTACCTTTGCCGGAATCTAGAACGACCCCGTCCACCGGACCTAGCATGAGAATAGTTGCCATCATCCACTCTAGCTCTTTTTACCTCCCTAGATCTCTCCTTGAGCTTTTCTTCCTCAATTTGTTGATCATGCACGATAAGGCGAGATATGTCCATGTCATGAGCAAGCATAGCGGTGCAACACTCTTTGATAACCAAGTCGAACACTCCCGAAACAAACTTACTCATCTTGGCCCTACGATCCGCCACAATGGAAGGAGCATACTTGGATAGTTGAGTGAACCTCAAGGCGTATTACCTTATACTCATATTTCCTTGCTTAAGGTTGATGAACTCAAGTACCTTGGCCTCTCTCATCTCTAGAGGGAAGAACTGATCAAGAAAAACACTTTTGAACCTTTCCCATTTTATGGGACACGCTTCTATCGACCTTTCCTCTTTCCACTGATTTAACCAAATCTGAGCAACCCCTTTGAGTTGGTAAGCGGCTTGTTCCGCCTTCTCTATCGAAGTCACACCCATGATAGTAAGTACCTTATAGACCTCGTCGATAAACTCTTGAGGGTCTTCATCAAGTTTGGAGCCATAAAATTTGGGTGGGTTCATTCTTGTGAAATCTCTCACTCTTGCCACCGCCGTACCTACACTTGGGTTCACGGGGGCTACCACCTCTCTATTGGCCTGTGCCGTCATGACTTTAGCCAACACTTGGAACGCCGATCTAAACTCCACGTTGGTCATATTCTCATTCAACGGGTCAATCTGAGCATGCGGAGGAGCTTAGGGAGGAACCTGAGGAGGGACCTCTTTCTCAACGTTGCCTTCCTCCAACCTTCTAGCGTTAGCCCTTCTAGTAGTCATTTCCTGTAAACCATCGAGCACGGATTATGAGAAAGACTTATAGAGTTAAACTCTATGTCAAGACTTAGAGAAATGAAGAAGTGAAGGTTCCTAAACATCTAATAGCCTCTCATTCATAAATGTGGCGAACTTCACACTTTTAAACAAGACTCTACTAGATGTGGTTTGAGACGTCTTAGAACAATTCTAAACCTTGTGCTCTGATACAAAATTTGTCACGACCCAGGGGTACCCCCTAGATGTAACAAGGCGTATAAGACCCCAAAATGCTTCATACAAGCCACTTAGCATATCATAACATAAAGTAGTAGAGAAAGTGCGGGAATTAAAACTTTTCAAATACAATCTCAGTCTTTTATAAAAGCAAGCGAAAGTCTAACATGACATTGTCTTAAACCATCTAAACATAAGAAATAGAAATCTTGGGACGCAACTCATACAATAGTCTTGAAAATAAAGGAAAGAAATAAAAGATATAGGGTGATCCAATCCTCGAATACAATGAGGACTCACCAAAGCTCCATTTCACAATCCTCTAGGAACCTAGCCACAAGTGTGTTAATCAGGAACGTCGGACCCTACATTTGATAAGAATGTAGGCAAGAGTATGCGTTAGTACAATCAAGTACTAAGTATGATGGCTAGCATAAGCAACATAAACATAAGCATTAGTCAACATAAGACATAAGGCATAAGCATAATCAATATATATATAAAGCATCATAATGAAAGAGAAATACTCCCTTAAGCAAACGCACTTAAGATTAGCCAAGACATAGGCCATCCACATCTAGCCAAGCTTACATCATGGAAGGCATATTTAGAAACACTCCACACACGTCAATTTCATAACATTATCTCATTAATCATACTTAATTTTAAAGACATGGGGATTCCCCTCAATGCCTAGTTCATAAAGGCTAATGAGTATTCACCTCTTTCCTTATTTACTTTTAGATTGCGGGTACTCGCCTCCACAACCTCATCATATGATGCGGGTACTCTCCGCCACATAATTTCATAAGGTGCATGGGTACTCGCCTCCATGTCCATTCATCATAGTAAGAACGTGGGGACTCACCTCTTGTTCAAGTCTAAGGAGTAGGGAATCACCTCTTATCTTTTCATATGGAGGTCAAGGGTAATCGCCTCTAGCCTCATCATTCATTAAGGATTTTAGTTTAGATTCATTTTAGGTGAGCAATCCTTTCAACCTAGAATCATTCATGTTAGTAAATCTTTCACATTCATTCTATCATGCTTATCAATTCATTGTAGGAAGTATCTCTTCTACATCATAGCATTTACAATCAATAATGCATAGTCTAGGATTTACTCTTAAGCAATTAACATCATATTCATCATATATACTTCAATCTAGATAAATTTTATTCATAATTCATTAATCATATAAGGAGATATCTAACCCATAGAGTTTCCCTCACATGGCATCAAACCCACTCTATCAATTTAACTCTAAAATCATAGAATAGACATGGGTACATGTAATTTCATCCTATATACATGCAATTCTATCAATTCAATCATAAACAATCATAATCCACTCAATTGGATCAACATTTATCATAACCCACAACAATGGAAGAAACCCTAATTAGAATTGGGAAATTCTTTATCAAATTATGGAATTCTAGGGGACTCAATGGGAGGAAGGATTCCATGGATGAAAACCCATCATACCTTAGTTACAATGCCCACAAAAGCTTGAAGATTTGAGGACTTGACCTAGCTTCAATCTCCTTCTTTTTCTTTTACCTTCTAGAGAGAGAATAGTTGAGAGAGGATTTGGGTTTTCTTTTGTGATTTGAGAGAATGACTTAATTGGGGGATTTTGGGGGTTAAAAATACTTATATATGTGGTCTTGTTCTAGGTAAAACAACACCACTCTAATTTAATTAAAACTAGAAAAGACCATCAAACCCCAAAAATTAACTGTCAGTGATGATCCATGGACCCTTGACTGACGGACCGTTGACTGACCTACGGCCCGTCCTGGTTAGTCGTGGTCCATGGTCAGAGAATTTGGCCAATCCACGACACCCCTATCCACTGACCGTGTACTCACCCACGGGGCATGGTCCTGGCCGTAGTTCACTACCTTAGGCACTGCCTAGGGTGCCCTATCCACGGAGCTCTCCCACGTGGCATAGGTCTAACCACAGGGCGTGGTTGGCCCATGTGGGTGGCATCTGGAAATGATGAAAAATGGATAGGCTTTCCTCTTTCGAATCCGGGGTGTTACAATTTATCCATCCATCCATCCACCTTAAAAGCATGAGCTTTCTAACTTGAGTGTTAAATTACTATAACACTCCAACTAAAAACACACAACTATATCTATTTGAATAGAATATGTTCTCTTGAAAGGGTGTGACTTTTTCGATGAGTTATGATTTTTTCGATGGATTGTGACTTTTCTGATGAGTTGTGATTTTTTCGAAAGGTTATAAGTTTTTCGATAAGTTGTGACTAGTACAAAGGATTGTGACTTTACCAAAGAATTGTGACTTTTCCAAAGGATTGTCACTTTTCCGAAGGGTCGTGACTTTTCATATAAGGCACAATACGCACATGTTTATACTACCTTTTGTTGGCTATAAAAAGAGGAATTTCCTCTCATTTTTCAACCACAAAATTTACTAATCTTTTACTTTTCTTCTTACACTTTAATTTTTTTTCTGCGGTTTATTGTTGTTGAGTGAGTATGAAGGTCAGTGGAATTTGAGGTACCACCATTATGCTTAAGTAAATCATTCTATCCTAAGAGGATATATTTCAAAACCTTTAGTACTTGAGGTAAATAACTTTAGGTGATATAATAATCGTTTTTCTTTTTTTCTTATTATGTACAATAGTATGTAATGTTCCAATATATTTATTCTATTAAGCGTGGAATACGTGTGCAACGCACTTGCTCGAGAACTAATTTAAAGAAAAAATCAACATCCCCACCCCTTCCCTGGTCATCTTCTCCATTGTATTACTCCATTTTTATTATTTTCTACCTTTTTCTTTAGAATTATTGTAGTTGAATTTTATATGATTTGGGGTGTTGTTAATATGGATTCAATTTCTTGTTTATTTTTTGGTATACCTAAGCTTGTAATGTGAAATTTAAATTGAAATTATTGTAATAAAATATTTAACCTCCATTGAAGTACTTTAAGTTTTGAGAAATAATGGAAGAAATAGTGGCTGTAAAATGGGAAAGAAGAAGCAAAATAATAATAA